>SZWC01003518.1:108295-128208 GCA_023375785.1 Penium margaritaceum
GTTTGCCGCAGACGGCCTGTGGACTGTTCGAGATCGGTCCAATTCTTGGATGCGGCCTCTGCGATAGATTCCACAGATGGGCAGTCCGACCTGTTGGCGGTGCCCAAGCCTTTCGGTCCTCCACGTAGCGAGGATCGGCCCTCCATGTTTCTCTTGGTTAGCGGTCCTCGAGGGGCCCACACGGCACAGCAATGGCCGAACTGTTGGGTCTTTTCCAGACGCGGCCTTGTTGAAACCCTTTGTTGGGAAGGCATATCGGGTGAGGCTGGGTGTCGTTGAAATCGGTCGTTGGGCTCCTCAACGATCGATTTCAGCGATTCCTGTCCGCGTAGTTTTAGCCTTACAGTTGCGTAGATCGGCACTCTACGTCGATCCGTCCGGATAAGCTCAAGGCTTCCCTCCTCCAACAATCCTAGCGGGCCCCACACAAAATACGGATGACTGAATGGAATCGGCCCAACAATCTCTGTTTCCACCAATCACATGCGAAAATCGATAGTTGGAACCTCGACATGCGTCCGCGTTCGGGAGGAGACGCTCCGGATCTCACCGGCTGCGCTTGTCTTCTGACCGGCGACGATAATGAGATCTAGGCGGCCCGCAATTCGTGGACTCCGCATGTCCTTCAACAAAATGCGCAGCGAACTGTCCGAAAGCGTCCAATGACCGATTTCAACGACACCCAGCCTCACCCATCGTCAACTGTTCACACTACAGAGCGAGATGCGCTACCCCTATCGAACCGCCACTCCCTCCTCTCGCCGGGCAGGCGCTTGAATGCGACAACTATTCATACGCTTGGAGACATCAGTCAAGTCGCAAGGCATGACGGGGATGCAGCCTCCGTAGGGAGAAACTGTATATCCACAGAATTGTCCATAATCTGCTACATCAACGTTTTACACATACAAAGCACAATATCTAACTGGGCAAACTCATCCAGGGGACAGTATTCAGACCGCAAAAAGAGTGGTCAGGAATACAGGGTTTTTGTTCTTCCCTTCTTGACATGCTGATTTCAACTGAAATCCTAACATGCATAGCACAAGAGAGAGCTCTTGGTCGGGTGGTGATTGGATAGCAAAAGAGAAACATGAAACGCGAGTTTCTCACAAAGAAGCGAAAAAAACAATTATATGGGACCATTGACTGGTCTAAGGATTGTCGACCCAGCCAGCTACTATGGTTAGAAATTAGTGGTGACTGTTACACTGTAAGGAATCAGCCCTTGAGCTCTTGCGATAGGTGCAAGTAGAACACAAATCGTAGTCACAGTTCACAAACTGACGTCCATAACACTCTTGGGGAGTTTTCCCCTCTCTGTCACTCTGCAACAATCGTCGTCAACAACCCGGACATGGAGACTTTAATATTCAAGTCTCCGAAGTCCCATCTTTTGTTTTAACCTCGTACCCGCTCTAGTCCCATTCGAGGGGGTTATACTCTCAAACATGTTAGGTCGTCACAAATGAACTTGAGTTTAGTTTTTTACGCGTCGGCGCAAAATCACCATGTGGGAGGCACGATCAGTGACTTTGCGCGTAGTTTCCTCATGCGTACCTCAATCCATGTCTTCCTACCTTACTAGTATCTAAAAGGTGCTCTAATTGTTTTTTGTCCATTTTTTTGGGTTTGTCCTTATTTAACCCTTCTTATTTCATCCATGTCCGGAATTAGCTATTTGGGCTATTCTCGTATTTTGTCCATCAAATACAAGGAGCATGTTCGGGTCGGAAGAGTTCGAAAGATTCACTCGTGTGAGCGAACGTGGGTGATTCTCGCTTTGGTTTTTGAAGAATGCGACAAGAGCAGAGCATTACAAAGTGGAAGACAAGGATGCACGTGCCGTAGAAAAACGAAGTTTACACTTTAAATTACACAACATTGAAATCTACAGAGATGCCAGAATATCGAAGAAATCCTCCTCAAACCCGTTCACGACGGGGTTGCAAAGGAAGGTGACCATGTCTCGTGCAGCCTTCTGCTGAAAATTTGCCTTGACGATATTCGAAAAACCTGCCGCGGTCCACGCCCGCTTCACTAGCTATGGCCGCTCGTACAGGCCAAGCCACGCGTCCAGCAGCCTTCCCGCCGCGGCCTCCTTGACCATCTTCATGCAGAGGTTGACCTGCGCATGCTCGAGCAAAGTCTCTGCCATGAAGAGGGAGTACTTTTCCTTCAGCTTGTCCTTCAGCGGCTTCTGGAAGCCAACATCGCATGGTTGCACCTTGCTGGTGCAGCCGCCGGGCACGTAAACAGGCTTCCCCTATGGGTAGTTTTCATTCACCCATGCTTGGAACGTCCCTGACGCATGTGGCTTCCATGCGTCAAGGATGACGAGGACGAAAGCCTTTCCATACTCCTCTGTTTCGGCACATTTGCATGCATACCATGGGTCAAGAACATTCGCAAACCAGTCCTTTGTGGTGTCTGTGTTGGCCCATCTGTTCTGAGTATGGGTGTAATGCCATGCGTAGTTGGACTGTGCCTTCATCGCGTTGACGTCGTCCAGATGGCAACGTGCAGTTGTGCCGGCCCAAATCACCTGGCATGGCAGCATCTCGCCAGCCATGGTGGTGCCCAGCACAACAGTGATGCTGCGCTTGTCGTCACGTCCAAAGACCGGCACGTGCTTTGCCCCAAGCGGTGCGTAGGTGGCGTCCGGGCTCGGAATGAGCTGGACGCCAGTGTGGTCGGCATCGACAATGAATGCCTCCTCGATCTTGTACAGAATGTAGTACACTACAGCACGTGTGAACAACTGCTCGCAGCGTGTAGCCCAATCAGTTGGGATGCGTTGGGGTGCTGACTTCGCACGGTGCCAGCGCCAGCTCAGCTCACGGCGCACGCACTTTCGACAGAAGGAGGTGGAGAAGAGCCGCTCGAAGGGCTTGCCATCCAACTCAAGCATGCCAGCGTCCATGGTGCAACGCAGCATGGTCTCGCGGATGACAGTCGCGTTAAGCGGCAAACCCGCCTCACGCATGCGCCTCAGCTCCTCCTTGACCTTCGTCTTCAGTTCAGGGGCAGTAGCGAAGTAGCCCGGGCGGCCCCTATTGTCGTGCTGGCGCTTCTGCTTCGTCACGGTTTCCTTGACCGGGGTCTTCGGGCAGAGTTGCATGATCCGCTCGAAGCGGTCAAGCAGGTCACGCGGCTGGTCCGCACGATACCAGCGCTTGACGGTGGTATCGCTCAGCTCGTCGTACACGCAGTAGCCATCCGGCTGTCGAAATGCGGTTTGCAGATGGCGGATGGTAGCCGCGTACGTGGCGTGCTTCTTGTCTTGGACGACCGCATGGATGATGGAGATGTGGCCCTTGCCGAACCAGTCATGGTAGACGCACTTGGGCTTTGCAGACGCAGATGCTGATGTAGATGCTGGCGCCTTCTTGGAAGGTGTCTCGGAAGGTTCCTCGTCCAGATCCGTCTCCATGCCCTCGTCCCCATCGCCGAAATCGAGGACGATTGGTTCCTCCGTGTCAGGTGCAGCAGTGACGGGGGACAAGGACGGAGGCATGGGCACACGTGCGAACGAATGGACGTCGATGACCCGAGGCGGGCGACCTGGCTTCCGTTTTGGTAGCTTAGGCTTCACAGGACGTGCCTTGCTCTCAGCAGCCATGCGTTGGAGGTGGGCCTCGTACTCGTCGTTGTCAATGGGTTGGAAGAAGGAGGTGATTTTCCCGGCCATGGCGGTGTGACGGAGGATGATGCGAAAATGGTGGAATTGGTCGTGATTGATCGTGACAGGTAATCGCAATACAACGCTTAGATAGTGGAGGCCTCCTCGGTCTCCATGCACGGTGCGCCGGCGAACCGACAATCGCGGCTCCGTCTACATCCTTCGACGGAGCTACATGCGAACCGTCGAACGATCCAACGAAGACTTTATACATCGAAGTTCAAACTATAAGACATGAAATTGCCTTGCACACGGGTGGAGTCGAGCCTGGACCTAGACGATTTTTTTTTGTCCTCGTGTGTAATGCAACCCCGGTATTTTTTCATTGTGTGAAATACACCAACCCCCACAATCCTTTGTCTTTGTACTTTTAATATCTTCGTTCAACCTTTTAGGTACTAGTACAGTATATCCCTTGTCCTCGCATACTCTCTTTAACAAGGAGTACGAGCGAGGGCGAGGAGACAAGACCACAGGCCTTTGTTATTGCTGGGAAACTTCCAAGCTAGGAACACATATTGTGTGGGCGATAGCTAGAGAGCACCAAACGCCATGGATGTGGTAGGATTTGACTTGCAAGTTTTTGGTCACAAGAAAAGCAGAAGAAGACTTGGGAGTGGGGGGAGGGAGGGTAAGGCCGGTAAGTGCACGCCTGCACCGAGCATCCGCTCGAGTCGATGTGCACCGACACCCGAGGGTCAAGCCTGCCCAATCGGAATTAACCAAGGGCAGCTTCTCACCAGTCTATAGCCAATGGCTGACACGGTGCCCCCCTACGGATCATCACCCGGGAAAACCATTCACCTTCCCCAAACACCCTAAAGCAAGTTATAGTGATGTAGGAACCGACAGTCTTAATGTACAAACCCTAACATTAACCGTATCAATACAAGATAGTCAAATGATGGCCATTCATGTGCCAGAGGGCACCCTAGGGTAAATCGATGGCCGCTTAATGAAGCTAGAACTAGTAACCAAAGCGCGCTCGTGTGACGTCTCCCCAGGTAAGGCCATGATCACTCCATCCGTATATGTGTGTGTGCCATGGAGAGTGAGAGAAGAGGGCATAAAGATATGAGTGACCAATGGGACTTCCACACTCCTGCGTGACCCGCAAACAAACAACCCATACACAATGGAGCATGGCACACACATGAATGTGAGAGTGAGAGGTATAGAGAGACAGGCAGACATCAAACACCTATGCTTGGATTACGGGGAGAGATGAGACCACCAGCATGGACAACACACTTGAAGATGTTTCGGTTGAACGCCTTGGTGAGAAAGTCAGCTCTTTGAGACCATATGTCCAACCAAGCAACTCGGACAATGCCAGCAACAATGGCCTCACGAAGAAAGTGGTGCTTCATGTTGATGTGCTTGGTGTGCAAATGGTGCATGCCGTTACTTTATGTGATGGCCTTTGTGCTTTGATTGTCACAAGACAGAGTGATGTAGCGAATGGGAACACGCAACTGTTGAAACAGACGACAAATCCAGACACCTTCACATGTACCTGAGCCAAGAGCCACATACTCGGCCTCAGCACTGGTGCAGGAAGTAGGCCCTTGTTTTCCACTTTCCCACAAAGCTCTCCCACCAGTGGTGAAAATGTATCCCGCTCTACTTCGTGCATCAAAGTCATGTGCCCACTCCCTGTCAGTGAAACCGTCGACAAATACAGGAGTTGCGCACAAAAGTACATCCCGGTGCGAGGTGTGGAGAGTGCATGCCACACTACACGCAACGCGGCCTCAAGGTGGCATTCTCATGGACGCTAGGAGAATTGTGAGAAGAATTTTCACAGCAAATGCAACATCAGCACGAGTGGTGGTAGCAAGATGCATTAGGCAGCAAATGACTCTACGATAATCTTTCACGTCCACCATCTCCCCCAGCTTTGATGGCTCCACGGACTTCAGTGATGATTGATCGATTGGGGTCATGGGCACAGAAGTTGTGGGAAGAGAGGTGAGAACCGGTCCAACCTGCTCCCCCAGGCTGCAGAGGTATGCAACTTGTATGGTGATTGTAAAAGAGACTTTTTAGCTTTGACAAATACTACGTCTGGAAAAGCAATCAGGAAATAGTCCATGTAAACAAGGATGGAAAAAAGTGGCTTGGTGGAGGAACTGAGGAACATGACAAGATCTATAGTGCTTCTCCGAAAGCCTCCTCTTTCTAGAGCCACTTTAATTTCTTGATTCCAGCAATGCGAGGATTGCTTAAGGCCATGAGGTTCTTACGCAGATGCCACACTTGATTTGTGCCATCCAAAAAGCCAGGTGGTTCCACCATGTAGATTTCCTCGTCAAGTTTGTCATTGTTAACGTCCATCTGTTCAAGTTCCGAGTCATGCTGGGCAACTAGAGTGAGCAATGCTCTACTAGTGGTGTAGCGGCCCACTGGAGCAAAAGTCTCGTTGAATTAAACCCTAGAGACTTGAGAGAATCTCTCTACTATGAGGCGTGCCTTGTACCACTCGATACTGTTTCCAGGGTTCAACTTGCGTTGATACACCCATTCGACGGCTACTGCTTTGTGGTGGTGGGAGTTACCATTGATTGCACACCCTCTAGGACAGCACGATACTTTGTGGCCAAACTCTTCACTAGGTTATTGACCGATCTCAATCAACCCTTCCTGTCTGTTCCGCTTGGCCTCCATCACTGGAAATGTGCCGACCTCACCCAAGTCCTTCATTTTGTATCGCTTGCTCAATAGCTTGTTGTCGAAGAGACCTCCGTGAAAAACAAAGAAAAGATACGAAGATCTACAACATACACTAGAACTGCTACCAATGATCTCCCTCTCCTCGAACAAGCAGTGAGTGGTTTGCATTGCTCCTTGCAAAACCTCCATACACCAGGCCAACTACTAACTCCTCGGTCCAACACCGCGGGGACTGTTTAAGACCATACAATGCTCCCTTGAGGCGGTAAACCATGCCACTATCATCGTTGATTCCAACGGGCTATACCATGTAGATCTCCTCTTGTAACTTTCCATTAAAAAATCCATTCTTCGCTTCCATCTGATATATCTCCCAATCGAACCATGTTGTTGCTACAGAGAAGCCGTGGCCACTAGAGTACTTGTCTACAGGTGCAAAAGTGTCCCTAAAATTAGTGCCTGGAACCGAATAAAATCCTTTTGCTATAAGGCGTGCCGTGTATCTATCAATAGTACCTTCGTCGTAATATCTTATCACGAGCATCCATTGTACCTTGACTACTTTCCGTCCGCATGATAAGTCTACCTTCTCCCACGTACCAAATGCATGAATGTCATTCAACTCCTCCTAAATAGCTTGCTGCCATAAGTGCACACCTTGAGATTTCATTGCCTCCTTGTTCGTCTGAGGAACAAATGGTGATGTTGCACGACTCAAACTGATCAGTGAACCCTCAGTCCCTTCGTGCCAACACACCGTAACCCTTGACGATGGTAGAAGGTTGGGTACATTATTGACCACATTGCACATGCCCTTTTACAACTTCCTATCTACTTCTCCATGTCTGCTTCCCCTCTGGTACTCCTCCCCTTGAGTATCATCTCTCTTAGCTGCCTCACGCGCCCTTGACTTCTGTTCTTATCCTAACATTGATCACATACATGGTCCCATTGGTCGTACATCACTTGGTACTCATGTGATGGAAGAAGGAGAGGGTCCTACTGGTGATGGAGTTCTTTGGAAAGGGGTTGGGGTGAAGGCGGAGCTGAGGATGGCAAAGATGTTGTTGGTGTTGATGGCACTAGTGGTGTTGATGGTGCTGATGGGGTTGATGTTGCTGATTATGTTGATGGTGTTGATGTAGATGGCGAGGTTCTGGCATTTTTTCTCATCCCTGGCATGATGTGTACCGATGAGGGCTGATGAGGACGTGGGATGGTGTCATGTACTGGATTGACAAAGATAGAAGAAACTGGCACGAGTGTTGTCTCATCAATGCCTAGTGGTGGAGTAAATGGAGTACACTGGACTTGAGTACATTCCACTAGATGTGTGTGCTTGAGGACACCTCGTTGCTTTGTAGTGTAGTAGTGCGATACAAACCACTGCTCATGTGATGTGACTCAACTATTTGTCGAGTCTCGAGGTCATAACATCGCCATGCCTTCGATATTGTACTTGGCCCCGTGAAGATACCCCACCATCCTGGTCCATCTAGCTTTCCTATCCTATAATCCGGGGACCGCCAAGAACATATGACACTACCTCACACTCAATCCACTGTTAGATCAACTTTCTTGTTGCACTTCAACTGCCATGGAGTGACTGTAAACTGCACCTGATCGTGAGAGATGCAGTTTCATATCCAAACAACATACTTTATTGCATCACCCCAAAAACTCTCTGGAACCCTTAATTCGATCATGATGGCTCAGACTACTTCATTTAGCATACGGCGCCAACGGTCTATAACTCCATTATGTTGAGGTATGTGTGGAGCTGACATATGATGTTGAATACCTTGAATTGTCAAGAAATCCTCAAATTCTTGACTTGTAAACTCCGCCCCTTGATTGTTACGAAGGATGCACAATGGTCTTCCACATTCATGTCGTGCTCGGGGTAGCCAATTATGAATTGCAGCTGCTGTATGCCCTTTCTCTTTCAACAAGAAACACAAAGTATGGTTCATCGTCGTACTTTCATCCACTTAGTTAATTATGTGTACTACTCCTCCATTACCTTCTCTTTCTGAACGTTTCCTTTTCAACTTCTTATATGATTGGTTTCTTGTTTAAGAACTTGGTTTCTTTTCGAGTGATAAACTTTATCATAGCAATAAAATACTTTAGTAAGGGATCTCTTATAGCTTAATAGGATACTCAATAGTTTTTGGGCTAACCTATTTCTGTCTCCAAAAGTTATTGAGGTTATGTTAGACGTACATAGCATGTGATCGACACCCAGAAAGCAAGTAACGATTTAATCCGAGAGCGAATAGGACACTTGGTTGCTTTTATGAAAAATTACAATAGTCAATTGTTGTCCCCACCCCCCTAAAATCATTGGATTGTATCTGGATGATGTATCGAGTAGTGTATCGTGGAGACTAGGAAAGCCATACATAAACGTATTTTACTAACTCTTTGAGCCTCCTCCCCCCCTCAAATCCTCTATTGTTTTGGAGGAATGTATTAGGTTTTGAATCGTATGCACACTAAAGATCATACACAAGTGAGTTAATTGTACTCATTCATACTCTTATAGGTACACCCCATCCAAGTGCAGATTTTTTTTGGGGGGGGGGTTGACTTCTCCCCCCACCCCCCTTCAAGAGTGAGAAGAATAGTTAGTTTGTGTATCGGTGAGTGTAGTGGATTGAAACCCATAACAATACATGTGTACTCATTTTTAATAGGGTTTTAGTGGACAAGGAGCGTCGATCTCGCTATATTCAGGGCTCAACAAAATGGAAAAATGTTTGTGTGCTCACAGGTAAAACTTGCTTTACACTGTCCAAGACTAGGAGTACCGGATTATGAGCATAGAAACGGGAATATAAGTGCCACCTCGACTGGGACTGCTGGAATACTTATATAGAAATGACACCTCCCCACCACAAGACAGTACAAATGTGTTAGGAGAGTGTTTTGCAAGGATTATCTTGCAAGAAACATAGAACACACAGAACTGTACTTCGGCACTTGTTCACTAAGTCCACCCCTCTCCCGATACACCTTTGTATACACACCTCCAATAGAATTTGGCTTCGGCGGGGGAAGGGGGGGGGGGGCGACTTGATCACAACCTCCTCCCCCCTAGAAAGTGAGAAGTGTAATTGGTTTGTGTATTGGTAGGTGGTGCGGATAGACAACCAAAAGAATACAGGAGTGTACTTCCTTGTGTTTGATGCAAGTAACTCTCGAGCGTTGATCTGAATATCTTGACGGTTCATATTTTCACGTACCGTTCCCTATGGGCACAATGTGAGTGAGGAAATGGGACCCCGACATGAAGTCCCCCCTCTCCATCTCACCGAGTGTATTGGGGGAGTGTGTTGGAGTGTGTAGCTAATAGACATATAAAGTATAACACTTGTGTTCATAAAAGAAGAACACAAGTGCATCAAATTATGTCATCCCCATATTCACCGTCCTATACCACCCCCCCAATACATTTGTGACTTCGGGGGAGTGGGGTGGGGTGTCGAGACACCCTCCCCCCCCCCCCCCCCCCCCCCCCCCCAAACCTCCCCAAGCGTATCAGAGAAGTGTATCGAGGAGAGTCTCGGAAGCACATTCGTTTAAGTGCACTCATGTATCTTGAATACATCTCTACTCGATGCACATTGAGCCACCCCCCCTCCCCGAGTCCTCCCCAAATGCATTGGAGGATTGTATTGGAATGTGTAGCTGGTAGACAAAAACGGTGAAACAAGTGTGTACATCCGCAATAAAACACAAGTGCACTACATTACATAAACCCCAAAATACACAACCAAATATTGTCCCCCAATTCAAACGAGACATCAGTGGGGAGGGGGGCTCAACCCCCCCTCCTAACCCGGAAGTGTATGTGGGAAGTGTATCTATGTGTGTAGCTGATGAATGACACAAACAATACACAAGTGTATCTTTTTGAAAGTTTTTTCAATGTTAAACACCCATTGACGATCAAAGATCTCGACCATCGAAAGACAGACGTCGATCAGAGATTGACAATCTACAATCTACATTTGACAACATTGATAGCATTGTCGAGAGCTGTTTGAGAGATTTAGGTTTGCAGCAGGTTTGAATGGAGGGGTTCCGAGAACCCTTTGTAAGATAGAAGGGAACGTGCTGGGCCCCACTACCACGGGGCCCAGCAGGAGCCCGGACAACCAAAAAACTGAAACCCGCAACCCTCAGTTGTGACTCTGCTAGTTTTAGTTCTACACGTCCCGCCTCAATTTTTCAAAATGAAGTTACAAACTTACATGGAACTTTTATTTGTACAAAGTTAAAGATTCCTTGTTATGTTTATGAACATATGTTAGAGATAAAACTTTGTTATACATTTTACGAAGGTACCATGGAAGTTCCAAAGGTATACATGTAACTTGTACACATTATGAAGAGTGCATGTTTCCAGGGCGATTGACCATAAATGAGAAACACCATGTTATCTGTGTGTAGTCATCGATCAAACTCAAGACGTGTCTTGCACCTTTTGCTGTTGATGTTTGAACCTGATGGCCTGGAGTCCAAATATCGGCATGAACCAGCTACAAGGGGGGCATGGATCTGTGTTCATGATGGGGAAACGCTTGCTGTATCATTTTGCCGCTTGCACAGGCAAAACATGGATGTGATCTCTACTGCTTTCTGATCATCTCAAGATTGAGGCCAATGGCTGGACGTGTTTGAGTGAGGTCTTGGAGAGAAGGTGGTCCAATGTGGGCTAAGCGCTGATACATGATCTCTAAGGTGCTGGCATCGAGCCTTGCAGAGAGGTAGGTATGGGTGTGTGGATGAGCTATAATTGATCAAAGCGGTACATTGTACAAGTCACCGACAAGTGGGCCCCCTTAAACTTCCGTACGACCCCGATGTATTCTACACCAGGTGTTCCTTTGTCTGGTTGTGAGTCCTTCCTAAGAATCCAACTTTGATCTAGATAATAAGTTAATCCTCAGTCGTGAGACGTACAAGACCCCAATCAGACACACCTCACCTTGTTGTCCTTGAACACAGACTGTCCCAACCCCCTCTACTAGAATCGATTATCTTGAAGTTGTTTGTACGATAGATAGGATCGTCAGAGCATACATTGTTATCTCCTATTTGAGCACATGTGGTGTGTCGCACGTGTGTCGGGAATCCAACCTCGCCCTTGTGATGCTCGATTTCTGTTGTCCGCAGTGTGTCCTGCTTGGGTTCGTCATCCAACGTTCACTAGATGTGACCATGCTGAGTTCTGTGATGGAACGTTACGAAGAGTGTCTGACGTTGATCAAATAACGGATGTGATTCATACTGCATGCCATAAAAAGACTTTAAATGCAATCTCTCCTATTGGCCGTGGCCCCATTTCTCTCTCATTTTTGCTTCAATATCTTCACACCACGACCTTCCCTCCCCTTTTTTTCTCGCTCTTCAACTTTGGTATCACTTACTCTTTGAATATAGTTTGATCAAGTACATCATTCTGTCTTAAAAATGGCAAACACTACTGCGTGCGCTCAACTCTCACAGAAGGAATGAAGAAATTTTATGGGTCGCTTGGCCCTTTCCGTTGCCTCGCTGGCGAGCTCCTCCTTTCTGTTCCCTTTTCTTTTTCTTCACAAGCCCTTTGTGATGCCGTTCCCCTTGCTCCATTTTTTTTTCTCGTTCCGCTCTTCGCTCGCTCGCTTTTCTCACTTGCTCTCTCGCTCTCTTGCTCTCTCTCTCTCCCTCTCTCCCTCTCTCTCTCTCTATCTCCCTCTCTCTCTCTCTCCCTCCCCCCCCCTCTTTCTCTCTCTCTTACTCTCTCACTCTCTTGCTCCTCCTATCACACTACAGTTTTCTACTCACATGTCCTGATACTCCGCTTCCAGAACCGTTTTCCAATCCGCTTAAACATGTATCTGGCACCCTTCTCAACTGTCTGGTTCAACCTATCGACTCTAGCCGCAGTTTTTATGAAACTTCCTGTTTGGAATTCTGTGTCTTACTACTTTAGCACAACAACGATTAACACTTAGATGGAAAACATAAAAAATAGTGCCATGGATGGACGGGAAGTAGCCTCCAGGACTCAAAACACCACGAAATTGACCTATCAAAATAGGAAATTACCCTGTTCAACCTCTAGGACTGAAATGTGTCAAACATGGGAGGAAAGTCTGAGCACACTTGAGGGAGATCACCAACAAACAGATTTGACCGCTAAACCCAGAACCTATGAACCTCTAAAACGTTTGTCCAGGCCTCTACGCTTGACACAACTGAGTGCCATTTCATGCAATGGACTCGTCTTAACACCTTCAATCATCCGACTATAAAAGATGTGATTTTAAACCAAGGAAAGATGGAGTTCTACGGGAAAACAAGAAATGGCCCACCTAATTTTGGCCTCAACACCGCACCAGCGCCTTACCGCTATCCTTTTGACCTTTAACCTTCCATTGATACCATGAGAAAACTACAACACACACCTTCTCAAGTCTAGAGATCCTGTCATTCACCTCCTTGTCTATCCCATTCATCCGTGGGTGACAGTGTCAGCTTACTCACACACACATACACACACTCTCTCTCTCACTCACACACACACACATACATAGACACCCACACAAGTGCTATAGGAGTAAGGATAGTCCACATGCCTAGCTTCGTAAGAGCGGAGGAGAGATAACAACTGGGGTTCGAGTCACCTAAGTAGGAGTGCGTCTTAAGGGCCACATTCCTTCACCCCCATGAGCGAGGCGCTCATGAGGATACTTCAAACAACATGCAAATTGTCAAATGTTTCCCAAAATTAGCCCAAGAGCACAAATTACATTGTGTATATGAAGAAGAGGAAATAAAGGGGGCAAATCCTATCTATACCAACACTGCGGGTTGATAACGGTGCAGTGCAAGGCAGAGGAGACTGCAAAAGGCAAGCTACGATGTTCTGCAGAAAACCAGGGCAGACAAAATCTGTGGAGCAACAAAGACCTGCTGTCCACCAAGTGTGGGACACCCGAGATGTGGGGTGTGAGTTGTTGGGTGCTTCATAGCTAAAACTTGCGCTGGTGATGAGTTGTCAGGGTGTGCTCCCGTTGCGAGAGCGAGATGGCCGCAAGGAAGGGAAAGGATTGCCCCTATTGCCCTAATACTACTTATTGTTGGGAGACATCCAAGCCATGATCATAGATTGTGTGGGCAAGAGCTAGAGAGCATCGAATGTCACGGATGTGGTAAGATTTGCCTTGCAGGTTTTTGGTCACAAGAGAAGCAAAAGAATAATTGGGAGCAGGGGAAGAGAGTGTGAGGCCGGTGATTGTATGCCTATACCCAGCATCTGCTTGAGTCGACGTGCACTACCACCCATGGGTCAAGCTCGCCCACTTGGAATTAACCGAGGGTGACTTCTCACCAATGCATGGCCAATGGCTGATACGGTGGCCTCCTTACGGATCATCAAACGAGAAAATCATGCAGCTCCCCCAAACACCCAGAGGCAAGTCACAATGATGAAGGGATCGGCAGTTAGAATGTTCAAACCCGGAAATCAACCACATCAAGGCAAGATAGTCAAATGATGGCCATTCATGTGCCCGAGGGCCATCCTGGGTGGATCGGTGGCTGCTTAATGAAGCAAGAAGCAGCAGCTAAAGCACACTCGTGTGACGTCTCCCCAAGGTAAGGCTATGATCACTCAATTTGTACATGTGTTTCTGTCATGAAGAGTGAGACAAGAGGGCATAGAGATGTGAGTGGCCAATGAGACTTCAACAGCCTCGACCCTCAAGACCTTGCGACCTCTTGGCAACCAATCGAGCTACCACCTCGATCGGCATTTGTTTGGTGGACGGCCGATTGCCCAGTAGGTTGTTGGCTGCCTAGCCGCCCGGAAGCCAGGAAAGGGCTGGCTGTCAACCAGCCCTTGTTGTTGCGATGGATGGTGCCCAACCACCCATCGCTTTTGCAATGATGGAGGCCCAATCCGGCACTTCCGTGAATTTCCTCCCCACTTTTGAACCGTCCAGGTTTATGAACAACAAGTAGGATTGACATGTAGTGAGTCGTCAAAATTGTGAAAGAAAACTAATAGTTTTACCGAAAACATGAACGTGAATGTGAACACTAAACACGAACATGTGCATGGCACTTAGACCCAAGTTACAACTTGGTCAGCACGGCTAGCACCTTCTCCCCTATAGGGTGAAGCGGCCGCACGACAATCCATGTTGGGTTTCCCAACCTCGTATGGTTATTGTTCGTTAATTTCGTCCAACGAGGATGTTATTCACTGCTGTTGCGTTGAGGTGGTGCCTCCCACCATACGTGGATCATTGCGAGCTGCAAGCTCGCTCCAATGCTCATTGACCCATCCCATGGATAACTGAGTTTTGGGCCCCCATGAGTTACTTAGAGGCCCACAATGGACCCAATGATTTTGGTGTTCCTTAACAACCTGCAACCTCATTTACCCTCTTGTTGTTGGAGTGGGCGAAGGACCTCGTATCGGCAGTCGACATCAATGACTACTGATGGTGGCTGAACAAACCCTTCTGCCATGCACGAAGCTAGCAGGCTCACACGAATCAAAACGTGTATTATCATACTAAATGAAAGCAATAATCAGTATGCCAATGACTCGATGCTTAAAATAGTGGAAAATGACCTGATCCACTTTGGTAGAAGTAACACCTTGTTACCAAAGTCAAATGATGTCAACACCTTGTTACCAACGTCCTATACCTTTTGCCATAGCAGAGCAACTTGAAGGTCACCCTTTGCCTCATATAACAAGGAACCCATCCGCTCTGCAAAAGCCTTAGTGGAGGGAGCCTATACTCCAATATTCACACTCTTCGCGATTGAAGAGGGTACCACTTGATTTTGACAACTATTCAACACAAACAATGTGAACTGTGTGGAATCTTTCACCAACTTGTTTACTACAATCTTTGCCGTTTATAGGAATTTGTCCCAGTCATTCATGGCAGGGTCCACATACATGCTGAGCATATGCTCCAGAGTGCAATTCATGCAATATGTTCGGTGGAACCTTGTCAATATTGCTACCAAAATAACTGTGCATCTTTTACAAGAACTCACTAGCAACTTTTCTATCTTGAACCAAGATAACACACAATGGCAAGCCGTGGTACTTCATGACACTATAAAAGAAAGAGACGAGCGGCCTCCTTTGTGTTCATGCCAGTGGTTGAAGGAATACAATGTGTCATCTTTGTGAGAAGATCTATAATCACGGTTGTTGCACCGTGGCCACGAGCCGTGTCTGGAAGACCTGCAATAAAGTCCATGTTGGCGTGCTTGCATGAAGTCTCAGGGATGGGAAGTTGTTGGAGGAGTCCAAAAGACTTTTTGTTAGCGTTGTTCCAAAGACATGGATCGCATGTCATGCAACACTTACCGATACAACCATACCATCTTGGCCACCAACAGTGATCCGAGAGTAATTGTCCGATATCTTGATGTCCCACATGACCTGCAAATGAGAGGTCATGGAACTATGATGTAATCTTTGCTCAAATGTCTCTCAAGTCTGGCACAATGACTTTTTCTCCGTGCCAAATAATCCTACAGCATCTTCCATCCCATACTTGTCCAGATTTTGAGAGTCTCCAAACCACGAATCCACGTTGTATCTTATTCGAATCTTGTTTACAAACAGTTACATTGGATAATCTCTCAAGGCGGTTGTGATAGGATTGTAGGGGGGTCTAGTTTTTGCACTGTAGCTTTTGTAATGGCCATAAATGCCTCCCAACCTCGGTGGTTGCTTTAATTTCCAGATGATGTCCGCTTAATGGATTTGCCATGTTGATGCATCTTGACCATATTTCCACGTGAACGATAATGGGCTAAAGCATTTTCTCCAATGCATCTGTTGTTTTGACAGATTAAGTTACGTTTGGAAAAACACCAATGGGTTATGTTTGGTCATGACCGTCACACATCCCTCGGTGCCCTTAAGATAGCAACAATACATCTCAAAAGCATGTACCTCCACAAGGAGCTCTTGACCTCCAGTCGTGTACCGCATCTCCATATGATTGAGCGTACAACTCTCATATGTAGCTCGGTGACCATTCTGTATGATAACTGATTCAAGTCCTATAGCCAATGCATCACATCGCACCTCCCACTGTTTCGATGGACCCGGAGGAGCTAGGATGGACGATGTGGATAGAAGTTCTTTGGATTTGAGATAAACGTTCTCATAGGCAGATGTCTATTTCTGATGCGCGTCTTTTTACGTGAGCCTGGTTAGCAAAGCTACCAGGCTCAAAAATCCCTTGCATAAACTGTCAAAAGCAGTGTGCAATGCCGAGAAAAGACCAAATCTATGCATGGCCAATCCACCTTGGTTTGGATCTTTTCATGGGTTGACATGGATACCGTCCATGACTATGTGTCCAAGGTATTTAAGCTCATCTCATGCAAACTTGCTCTTGCTTAGCTTTGAAGAAAACTTCTCCCAAAGGATTGTGGGGACCTTAAGTAGATGTTTTATATGCTCTTCTGTTTATGTGGATAAAACTAACATGAAACCAGGTAAACCAAGACAAGTTGACCGAGATACTTGGGAACCATTTGGTTCACTTCGTCTTAGAAGGTTGTCGTAATATTTGTCAACCAAAAACATAAATCCTGGGGTTGAGTGTCTTACATATGTGTTTAAAATGTTGTTTTGGATACATCATCTTCCGTGATGTGGATTTGATGGCACCACCGAGACAAATTCAAGGACGAAAAGGCCTTCATCCCTTGGAGTTGGTCGAACAAGTCCTCAATCCGTGGCAAGGGAATTGGTCTTTTACCGCCAGCTTGTCCAACTCACAAAAGTATACACACATATGTAAACCGCGGCCCCTTTGTTCATGAAAATAATCGGCAAAACGCACAACAAGCTAATCTTGTAAGGTAATCCTTGATTTGGCATTTGTTCTCTCGCCTTTCTGTTGGAATAAGGCAATACATTGGTCTGAACAAAGGAGTCACACATGGTTGTAGTGCAATTGTGTGGCCCATGTGTCTTTTTGGTGGAAATTCAACTGGTGGATCTTGGAATACATCCAAAAACCCCGCCAATAGAGACTTGATCTCTTGTGGCATGTCCATGTTATCCTCTAAACTCTATATTTGAGCTAAGAAGTATCGACAGCCTTGTCAGATACATCCCTTGACCTACATCGTAAACAAGCAGGCATGGACTTTTAGACGGATCAATGATAATTCTGTACTTAGAATCAACGTAATGCGACACTGCCCCCTTCAAAGGGTCAAAACATTTCTTCCAAAGTACATCAAAGCCTTGTTGTTGTGGAGCAAGGGATCGCCTAGCACCACATTGAACGAGTCAAGAAGGTTGAGTACATTGCACGTGACACTCTGCGTGTATCCTTCAATGTGAATTTATGCTTTACAAGTGCCATTCACGTGTACTATATTGCTATCACCAACGAAAACTTTGCCATTTTATGGGTCGTACTTCAGGCCCACCTGGTGGATGAAGCCAAGGCTAACAAACGAGTCACTTCCTCTGTGCCAGCTAAAACGTTCACAGGAGTACCAGCTAGGTGTCCATTGATCTACATTGTCATGTCATATCCAGTATTTCAAGCAAACAGGCTCGTTGATGGCAAGCCCAGTCTGTGATATACATAGAATTGATACGGTGGACGCCGCAACTCCCATGATTCACCCTCTTGAGTCCACGTCTTGTGGGAATGTGTGAATTTGGCTAGCACCTTCTAGTCTTGAAATTCGATTGGGTCAAAATCTTTCACCAACGGTATTATGAATATGATTCAACTTACCACTTTGAGGGTGTATTCTTTTGGTATTGCGTCACAACTCTTGTACAGTGGTTGGTGTCACCACCACTTAGCATGTTTGGTCATGTATCTCATATGGAGATACAAGTTTGAGTACAACGAGGTTCAACGAGGGGGAAGAAAACAACGGAGAAGTTTGAACTTAACAAAACTTTGTTTTACATCCTTGTTTGAACACATGAACTCACACTTGGTATCCAATGTTACCCCTTAGTGGTCCCCACTAACGTCACTCGGGGTTGGGGAAAACCCGCACCACGGCCCTCTCTGTTTCCACTATAAGGCTTAATTCCATGGCTGTGGCTATATCCACGACCCTGTCTGCAGCCTCCTACCGCACTGTCTCCATGAGGTCCTGTGGCTGCGGCCAACACCGTACCTCTTTCCCACAACCAGCAACCTCAGGGCCGTTAGCCCTAAAGTGGCCAAGCTGCATGCAGTTGTGGATGAGTCCATTGCGCAAGGTTGTATTGCGACACTCATGCGTTACCTACAGCTTGTCGTTGTCATACTTACGCTTGTGGTTAGAAGCTGTGTATCCACCAGCCTTATTGAATTGAGGGTTTTGGAAGTGCTTGCCCTTGACTCCACCTGTCGCCCGGCTGACCCCTTAGCACCCGCTACGTCCATGCACATGTCACGGCTTTGCTGTACGACTGGCCGTGCATCTGGATAGTGCTTTGGGTTTGCCAAACACACTTCACTCATTTAGTGGTGCAATGATCTAGAGCTTTTCCAAACCTGGCCCGTTGCCATTGTGGTGGTCTTTTCCTTCAGCTTCTCATTGGCAAGACCATCACGTAAGTACTCTAGCAGCAAGCACTTCGTGTTCTTGAAGGTCTAGGTCCCATCGCCTTAGGTGAAGCTTTCAGCATCCTCAACGAGTGTGGCAAACTCGCTGAAGACCTCGAGCAAGCTACCCAAATGCCTGAAGTCCTTGATCTTGTGGAAGGCGCACTGTGCCTCCATACGTTGAGTGTACTTCTTACGCATGATAGCATAAAATGCCTCTCACGGTATGGACCGCCACTCGAGGTGTGATTGCTATGCATCCCACTCCTTGACCACGTATCATACTGTCACCTAAGTTCAGATAGTCATTTGCCAAGGACTTTTTTCTTGGTTTATTTCAAACAACCGTGGCTGGATTTTCACACAGTGGCTACAAGGTCTCAATGAATTATGGGTCTCTTGAATTCAGAAATGTTTAGGAGACTACATCAAACGTGCATGCTAACAACCAAAATCAAGTGATAAGGGCATGTTTCTCTGGCTTTTCCCTCTCTGAGAGCTTCGTGCAAGCATGATTTGAGGCTACTTATTTTCATAGCTTGTTGTGGATGGAATTTCTACACACCAACTACAAGGGGGGGATACCTGATTGTGCAACAGGGTCGACCCCAAGGGTAGTTCATCCGAACTACCCTTGATGAAGTACCCCTACTACCGGCTGAATTCAGCTGGTAGTAGGGGTACTTCAAAAGCTTGTCTTCAAGCCGTGTCATTACAAGGTCGCCCCAACACATATGCTCAATGATGGGAAGATCATGCACTCACTTTCTAATGTACTCTTCTACTACACTGTGACACCATGCACTTCCACCATGTACTAGAAAACTAGTGTACTTGAATGGTGAATG
Organism: Penium margaritaceum; assembly: GCA_023375785.1. Taxonomy (NCBI): domain Eukaryota; kingdom Viridiplantae; phylum Streptophyta; class Zygnematophyceae; order Desmidiales; family Peniaceae; genus Penium; species Penium margaritaceum. The sequence goes on from SZWC01003518.1 coordinate 128,110, forward strand.
CTGAATCTCTCTCTCTCCCGCTCTCTCTCTCTCTCTCTCTCTCTCTCTCTCTCTCTCTCTCTCTCTCTCTCTCTCTCTCCCTCTCTCTCTCTCTCTCTC
>SZWC01003518.1:130401-160327 GCA_023375785.1 Penium margaritaceum
GGGGGGGGGGGGGGGGGGTCAAGGAGGACGATAACTTATAAATTCAAAACGACCTGTAATAGTCCCAGTTTGCACACACTCCACTGTCTGCTCGATAGATAGATAGATTATTACTGTCTGCTCGATTGTGGTGTGCTGTCACTCACTGTGCCAGCACCGTGGGAGACAGCGCACCACATGCTAGTGGGGCTGGAGGCAGGATGATTGGGTCTGTTTTGAGGAAGGCTTTGAAACAGTCAACCCATCTAGATTTCGGTAGTTTCTTATACTTAAGTATGAGTAGAAATTATAAATGAATACAACACGTTCAACCGTTTTGTGATAAAACCCAATGGCAAACCTTTCGGTCTAGACACCAGAGAACACTTTCTACTGGAGGACGAATTCCAGGTCAAGGACCTCTTTCGCGAAGAGGCAGCTAAACTACAACTCGTAACTACACAAGGCACCACTAAGGAGCTCTCTCTCCAACAACGAAACGTCATCGAAAAAGTCAAAGAAGCCCTGCCTGCCGAATGGACAAAAAAATAAAAGGAGAAACTTCCGATGACAAATTCAAACACGAGTTCTGGTGCATGTCCTCCTCATCAAGCTTCCCCCCTCAATTCATCTGTCGAATCACACATCAAGACGAAAGTTTCACTGCCACCCCGTACGAGACGAACCACAACTGCGAAATTATCCCCACCGTCCTAATGCCGACGACGGGATCGATACATGAACTATGGACACCGGTTCACATTAAACACGACAAATGCCTCGGCGTATGCACAAATACCATAAACCCCTCTTGGCGGATAGACACCCCCCCCGGAAAACTCATGAAAGCATATGAGCGAATTCATACACACACCAAGAAGCAATCCACATACATCAAGAAATGGAACACAGAAGAAAGAGCAGCAATCACACAAAGGGCAGCCCTGACAATAACCAGAGCGAGCGAAATCCCCCCGAAAGCAAAAGACGTCTTTCTACGCATCCTGTTCCAAAGCATACAAGTTTGCCACCAGCTACGCTTCTTCCCAGCCCCTTTCGAAAACATCTGCCCTCTGTGCGACCTGCACGGAGAAGCTATCGCACACGCCTTCCAGAACTGCATAAAAGTTCAACCAATTATCCAAAAGCTACTTCAGAGTTTCCACCTTTTCTGCTAAACAGAACTTCTCTCACCTTTCCTCTTCGAACACCCCCACCCCAGTTTCAGGTGGTGGCAATGTCTACAGGCAATAACCCTCCAGGAAATCTGGCAATATCGATGCCAAATTTCACTGAAATAAAGGTGCAACATGAGAAATCCAACCGCATACTTAGCCATCCAAATTATCAAGGCCTTCATAGAGCACGTAAACCTCCAAATTCGAATGTACCACAAAAACAACGCCCACAAAACAGTAGAAAAGACCCTACCATGCCTAGCATCTGATTCAAACGTCTGCCGTGCTGATAAGAAACTCCACCCCCCACACCTCGCACCACATCCTAACCTCCGCAACATCTGGCTCAGCAACACATCATCCTCGGGGGGATAGGTATTTCAGGTCTTACATCATATGTAAGAACTGAACCCCCAGCTGCAGGGTTACGACCCGTGGCAAGGATACCTTTAGGGGTGGGGTTAGTGGGTTGAAGTCCCACATAATCCACGGTCACGGGACCGTGGGTACCTATGTTGGTGTGGTTCTCCACATGAGACGCAGCCTCGGGCTGTAAGTCTCCGCCAGAGAAGTGTTTCCTACGGAAACCTTCAAGGGCGCAACAGGGGTTCCCTCACCTCTAAGGCTGTCTAAGCCGCAAAAAAAAAAAAAAAAAAAAGGAAAAAAGAAAGCGCACCACATGCTCGCAAAGCGAGCCTTGCTGTTGCGTCAACGGTGAATCCACCAAGAGCCAAAATCCATCTGTTTTTTTTAAGGCCGCAGTTTCTTGGAAGGCCATTTCCAAAATAATTTCTGCCTACTAACGAGAGAGCCAACACTAATTTCTGGGCCGGACCCAAGAAAGTTGGAATCAATTAATTTGCAAATTACGTTGTAAAAATGACTTTACTCTACGAGGCTCCAGAAATCATATGAAACATTCTTCACGCTGCTCATGCCTTTTGTATCAGTATTCAGATATGTTTTCATTTTCAACCACGCACTTTCTTTTCCTACATAGGAAACGTAAACACACACTTTCATAAGAAACAAAGAGATGCAATTTCATCACATTAACTTCCTTTCTCATAAAGTAATGCACCGTCCATGGAAGACATAATTGGAGGTAAGATTGCACACATAAGACAAGTTAACGCACAGAATGTGCTCTTAGTGTACTTTTGTATGGCAACTAAGCCCACTTACCACATACACTAACCCCACACATTGGGGTCCTTCCTTTGAAGAGAACCGTTTACCCACAAAAGACAAAAAATCAAGGTGTTCTTGGACACATAAGACAATTGAGCACATTGAGTGCGCTCTTAGTGTTCTTTTCTTTTGTGAGTGAGCGCACTTGCCACATACCCCAGAGAACTTTGATTTTGATATAAAATGTTTTTGCCGTGGTCAAATTTTGTTGAATTCAAAAGTACCACCAAAACAATTCCAAAATGCATTCGTCGAAATCAAGGTGTCACCTACATTTTTTGGTGCAAACCATGCCCAGGTTTGATTAGGTTCCTGTCTCGCTCATTTTTTGTACTCAGCAGCCATATTCTTTCACTTATACTTATTCGACAAGCCTTGGCGTGCATATCTGCGAACCGTTCACGCACAACTTTGTCCTGCACGCATGAGACAAAAGAAACCAGGGAACGTGCGGATGGCGAGAGAAACGACAAAAAAAAATTGATGTTCAAACATGAGAGAACATGACATAACATATCAGCAGTCACACTACATAGTCGTCCTCCATTACGGGGTCATCATAGAACAGTAGTTTTCCTGCGAATGGTGCAGCCGCTCTTTGGAACACAGGCTCAAACACCCGCGAAAAGTTACAACAACCCCATGCATACTTGACCATGGGATGAGAGTCACAGACGGACATCCAGGCATCATAGAACCATCCACAAATGGCCTCTTTCAGTACACCCATCCCAAGTTGCATGTTCCCTCCCTCCCTTGATCGTTCAGTCCCCCACTCCAAAAACAACTCCTCCAACTTGTTCTTCAGTGGGCGGATAATGCCTATGTCAGCAGGCTGCTCTTTGGGGGTACATCCAGCGGGGATGTAAACCGTGTGCATGTACGAGAAATTATCCCGAAGCCACTCCTGGAATGAGATGCAGCACTACAGACGCCAAGTTTCCAGCACCAGAAGGACGTGGGCCTCCCCCTCTCGAACCCCTAGCGCCTTGCATGTTGTCTGGTAGTGCGGGTGGACGACGTTACGGACCCACTGCCTTGTCGTGTCTCCGTTGGCCCAGTGCAGTTGGGTGAACGTGAGATCCCAACCGGCGTCCGTGAAGATGTCGGCGTTCGGACCATTGGGGGGACAGTGCTGAGTTTTGCTTCCGAAAATGAGCTGCATCAGCAGGAGGCTGCCGGTCATCGTTGACGTGATGACGGCAATAATCTGCCGCTTATCCTCCAGACCGACGATGACGACATCTGACGATCCGCGTGGTGCGTACGTGTGACCTGCTGCCGGCATGAGCTGACCGCCCGTGTGGTCGGGGTTCAGCACCATAAACAGGGAAATCCCGTACAACGTCACCATGCAGGCCGCTTGGCGATGCATCGCCAGCACTCATGCCTCCCAGTCTTCCGGAACCTTTTGAGCAGCTGTAGTTGCAGAGCGCCACGCCCATCTGAGCTCTTTCGCGATGAATTTACGAACCCACATGCGGTCGAAAGCGCGCAACCCCAGCCGCTCCAGCTCATCGTGGCCATGCAGTGCGACAATGTCTTGGATTTCGCGCCGGATGCACTTTGAGTTGAGGGCGTGTCCGGCATCTCGAGCGGCGGTGAGGCGAGTTTTCATGGTGTCCATCAGCTCAGGCTTGTTAGCAAGCCATTACCGCTTCCCACTGCACCCATGCAGCCTCTTCTTAAAATTTTTCGGAGCCAATGGACCGGCGGCGATGGAGGCGATGACTACTCCTTCATACCGGGGCTTCAGTACTTTTCAACCGTTCACAAACCACCCGTGGACGGTACTCGGTGCGAGGGCATCGAACACGGAAAACCCGTTGGGCGTGAAAAACTTTCGATTGAAGTGTTGAACGGCAGCGTAGGCACTTCCATGGTTTTTATAAGCCTTGTAAAATGTTTGGACGTGTCCACTTCCAAACCAGTCGTTGTAACAACCCCTTTTGCGACTGCTGGATCTACCGGACGATGACCCAGTTGTTGTAGACTGCATCACGGTGAGCTCCAGACACTCCGTGTCCGTATAATCGTCACTGGACTACTCATTATTGCAGCAGCTGCTGTTGCTGCTCTGTATGCCGCTCGAGGTTGATGAAAGCTGTTGGACGGATGGCTGGATTGGCGGATCTTTGTTTGATGCTGTTGTTTGTCTGTCGAAATCGAGGTTCGGATGGGGGCTATTGCCCGATGGCAGCAAGCCGTCGCTGATGAAGATGCTTGCGGAATGAGACCACCGCTGCATTGGTGGGCGGGGGTGCTTGGAAGGTGTCTCAACAGCTGACCCTTTTCCCTTTTCAGCTGTAGTAGGCGGCCGATGCACGGGGCCCACTTTGAGAGATGATTGTGCATTCTCGGGCATGGTCCCCGCTCCATTGTTGACGTAAGACATACCAGCTCCGGGATTGTACTTCCAGACGCGTGGCGCAGCTTCACGCGGGGTGCATGTCTCTGACAGGTTGCGTTGACTAGCTCCCTCCTGGGCAATGACGAGCGAGATGGTTGAGGGAAGGGTGAGTGGTGATGCCTAGTTCTGTCCAGCCCGAGCCTTCCCCTCTAGATAGAGGGAGTATCCCTCCGGTGACGGGCTTGGTTCCTCTGACTCATCAAAGGTTAGCGCCACCCTCTTGCGAGGATGGCCAGCAAGACATCGAGATAGGGGGGCACGTGTAGGTGGGTCGTGCCTGGGTGTCTGCATGAGGCGCTGCGAACGCTCTTCCGGGGTAACCCTGCTCAGGAAGCGGTCCATGTTGAGTGGTTAGTTGGCAGGCAATGACAGTGTGACAACGACTGTGCAAGCAACACAAAAACATGCACGGAAAGCCATCGACTTCCCGCTACTCGGCGCTTCGGCTACATACAACAGACAAACTCGATGCGCGACACATCGGGTGTGGTTTGCGCCATTTATGTCTGTTGTCCATTCGGATGGCTGATTTCAGACTCCAAACACTTGAACGGTCGTCGCTCTCGTCAAAATATAAGAACTGAACAGGCTCTTTTGTTTAATTTGACGATCCACCCCTCTTTTTCATCGATAAAAAAAAACCAATATAATTACAAAAGGCCAAAAACCTTGTCAAAAAATTATGGCACAACTCAGTCGCCGAATTCAAAGTTGACTGCTATTGGATTTTGATATTAACTATTTTTTAGTTAATTGAATGCGGTACATTTGTTTCTTTTAATCGATTCTACATACCATATAATTAATTGAACTCAAATTTTATGTGAAAGGCTAAGGGATTTCAAAATTCAATGGTGTTTTTCTCCGTAGAAACTGTTGAAATCAAGGTACCATTTTATATAGATTCGACCATTACGGACTCCCATAAATTTCAAACCTCAAAAACATTGTCTAATTAATAGATTTTATAACTTGCAAGTTTTCATCCATTGAAATCCAAGAGCAGTATGGTACATTTGCCCCACGCACTGGGGTCCTTCCTAAGAAAAGACGTTTTTGGCTACATAGGGCAAGAAAATCAATGTGCGCTTGGACACATGAGACAAATGAGTATAGTGAGTGCGTTGTTAGTGTACCTTTCTATGGTGACTAAGCGTTCTTCTCACATACACTAGCCCCACGTAGTAGGATAGTTCCTAAGGGGGTAGAACTGTTTGGCCATATGAGACAAAAGCACACTCTTACCAGACACTCTTTAAGGAGTGTATGCATGGTGTGGAAAACTCCCTTTGAAGAGATCACACTCAAGGTATACACTAAAAAGGGAGTGTATGAAGTGGCCATGATTAACCAAACCTCAGTCCCAGTGATTGGATGGAGCCTTTTTGACACATAGAACATGTTTCATATGATTAAGTTAATCAGCCACTCTCACGCCCTTCTGAAAGATCCATAAATTGTGGAGGAAGGCCGCGATGTCATCAATGTAGGCAAGAATTTGCTGTCACTAGCAGTGGCCTCAACACCTGTGGCCCATTGCCATCGATTATGCATCTGCACTTGGATCACACTCCACAACAGCTTGTCAAGATCGTCACATCAGCAGGTTGCCTCATGAACAACTAGACGCTACAGCTGGTGATCATGGTCAAGATCCACGATGCTCTGCTCGATGTGAACCACTAGGTTGGTAAACATGGAATTCAACTCTGGTGTTGTTAGAGCTTCAGCAGTAGCCTCAAGGGGCTCATTCTAGTTGTGCACCTTTATCCACTACAGGATGATATGGTTTGCGTACATGCTTCCAAGGATTCCAACCTTTCGACGGAAGCTGTCATCAGCGACAATGCTCGAGTGGACATGGATCTGTCCCATTGTGACCACATCATAAGAAGGGGGCTCTGTCCCCACTCCTCTGGGTGGTGCCGCACCTCCGCCGTCGCTACTGATCTTGAGTCATCCCATCGCCAAAGCAGCCAACCCAGTGAGCCTCCAATAGTTGTTGCAAACAACCTTCGTGGCGGCCTCATCTGGCTCATGCACATAAAAATTCCCGTGTGGCTGTTTGTGGCGCCTTTGCTACTATCGGAAGCCTTGTTGTTGTCTAGAACTTCGTACAATCCAGCGGGCACCCTGTCCCTCTCATGCGACCAGCTTGAATCTGCTATGCAATGATGACAATGATCACGATCTTTGTCGACATTACCGTTGTCGATGTCGTGCTCTTTGCCAGGGTCCACGCTTGGATGGTCAATCTTGAGCACGTCCTCTGTTGCATGGAAGTTGTCCACATGGATCTCAATGTTCATGTCGAGCACCTTTTTAGCTTCCAGACGGTTCTCGGTGTTGTTGAGTTTAGTGCGCTTTGCCTTCAGTAGTACGGTTACCATTGCATTGAAAACTATGCTCGTGGAGGCAGCTCCCAATACTTGGAGTCCGCCGCCAAGATTTGGACTCTGTCAAGGGCATGTGGTGAGGCCGTCATCGCCTTGTCCTTGTCTATCTTAGACGGTTTGGCACTTGTCGTTCCGTTGTGCTGGAAACTAGCACGTAAAAACCTTTGTGGGTCTAAGTCCACAATATGAGGAAGGTGTCGCCTCCCAAAGTGTGTTTGCACTCATGGTCGGTGAAGCAGTTATACAATTGATTTCTATTCTTCTAGGCCGTCACGGACGGCACAACCACGTGGTAAGAACTTGTATTTTCCTATGCCACCACTGTTGGCACGTGGCCACCGGTGTGCCTGATTGAGCAATCAGAGGTGTTTTCCTCCAAGAAGATGGTGGTGGAGAACAAGCAATTGTGTACATGTCATGGAAACTATGCGGGCCAGATTTTAGGAACACGGTGCACAAAAAACAGATGCTTGCAGTCGTGCACATACTTAAAACATGGCAGTGCTACTTAGAATCTTGGCTATGCATTGTCCACACCGACCATCAAGCATTAACATATTTGAAGACCAAGCCAGATGTGAGCCGTCGACAAACTCCATGGATGAAATTTCTTATGTCTTAAATTGATTATGACATCAAGTATTGACCTAGAGAGACAAATCCAGAAGATGTTCTGTGTTGGCAACCCGATCTGATGGCTTAGGTCAACACATTACTTGTTGAATGAGATGCGTACCTCGCGAGGCTATTCGCAAAAGGTTATGAGGATTTCGGCTGTTACATGTGTATTTTACCCATGTCTTGGTTTCTATCTTTCTTGGCTTGGAAAGTTGCCAAGTGGTATGAGTCACGGCATGATTACCAACCAAACGTGCACGAGTTCCCAAACCCTGCGACTGTGCATTTCTGTCCTTGCATTCATGATCCGGTGCTTTTCGACCTCTTGATTCTTAAGTCATTTGGCCAAGGGTATTTCACCAACAGGCCTTGTTCTTTCGTGTTTTGCTTCCGAAGGTACTGATGTTTTCAACCACTCCTAGAAAGGTTCACAGAAGCATCACAAATTGTATGATTGTTTTGATGCTCTCCAGTGTAGGTGGAAACGGTTGGTTCATGGCAACCTGTTTGATCTAGAAAGATAGCAAGATAGCAAGGGATGTGCACATGGCGCCATGGAATGGAACTAGCCTGTTTCTTAGAGAGTGAAAGACAAGCAACGTGAAGTAACAGGATGAACAAGAGAGCAAAGTGATAGCCACATGTTGACCTGGCCAGCGACAGGAGAAGATTGGCGTGTGGCCCAAACGCCACTTCAGGTTCGAATTTGACCAGTCAGGGAACGTGCCGCTGGGAGTTTCTTACATTCCAAAATAAACAGGATATGTGGTTCCATGATATCAGCAACCCAACATCATTATCCAACAATCTTATATAAACATGCATAACTATAGCATAGTCAACCACATCAACCATGAGGGTACGTGGACGCGTGTCCTGATCCTTTGTTGCTCCAATGTGTGTTAATGAGAAACAAAGTAAATTATGATGAAACAAGAAGTTAAGCTCTAAAGAAAAACTGGCATAATGCCATGAATACCATTCTTGTTCTTGGCTGAGACGCTAGTAGTGTATGGTCCATCGTATGTGCACCTTGAGGTTCATTCCAGTTTAGACACGTGTAGTGATAGTGTGTGTGTAAACAGAGTGAAGAAGTCACTTGTGTGTCTTAAACCCACCACCAACTTTCCGTCAACATCTCGACGGTGCTAGAACCAATGGAGCCACGCCTCAATATCTTTGAAACCCCCGTCTTCCTGAGAGAGGTTCTTGAAGCGAACACTTACGGCACGATGTCACACACATTGCTCAGCTCGAGTCTCCAAGACCCAACCTATGCTTCATTTCACTTCTTTCTATTGAAGATTTGTGCTAACATGTTTGACAATTGTCTCCAGAGTACACTTACTACTGTTCCAGTTCCTCGAACCGTCTTTTAATCCAAGCCTCATCCCTATGAACCATCCATGTTTCGCTCAGCATAACACTTCACACTAGAGTGCAGCGGCGTCAAAGGCATAGTTGATGCATTAACTACAAGATGACGGCCTTGCATGAGACTTTTTGTATTTGCACCGTTCAGAAGTGCACAGACCTCACGATGAAAATGGTGAAGGAAGGGAGCGCAACTTGTGACGAGTAGCAGTAGCCGAAATAGACTCCGACGATGGAGGATCAGTAGCACGGAATCAACAATACTCTCTTGGCAAACCAGGCAGTTTTGACAACGTTTTACGGTGAATGGCACAACACCGACAACCCTGATGGCCAACCCGGTCCTGGACCTCTTGCACTCGGTGAAATCGTCGTCCCTACCACTGTCGGCCAAGCTGACACTTTGCACAGTGGGAGAAACCGGCTCAGATGCTTACATCGGTGAGGACCTATACCAGAAGGTGTCAGGACAATTCAAGAGTCTCAACACCCATACGATCGAACAACTCGATGCAACAATGGACGAGCTTTAAAATGCACGTGCGAGAAGCAATTTTCACGGAGAGAAATCTTCACCCCTGTAGTGTGTCCTCAATTCAATCATCATTCCTTGATTCCTTCCATCCTACAAACTCTGAAGGACCGGCGGTCAGGATGTGGCAAACGAGTTTGGAGGTATATTTCACCAATGCTGGAGTCAACAAGGATAAGAAGAAATTTGACCACACGACCTCACTTTTTTATGGCACGGCTTTTAGTTGGTATTCTGACTAGAAGACCATCCAACAAAAGCAAGAGATCGGCAGAGCTGGATCAATGGCTAACGCAAATGCTGTCACATTGTCGACCAGGCCAGGCGTTATACCTCTTGACCAGATTAACCCATCATGGCAAGACTCTTTTCCTCCAACAGGAATTAGGAAGGACTTTGCGCGCCCCATACTCACTCGCTTTGAAACAATTACACCAGAAGTCTTGTGCACTGTATAGGTTGCAATGCTTGCAACAACAGACCACTGTGACAGAGTACACATGGAATTGCTGAAGACTCATCACAGGAAGTGGCCTCGTCCTTGAGAAACACAAATTCTATAAGAGCAATGACCTCAAATGTGTCATTTTGTGAGCAATCGCCATGTTTGGCATCCAAGAATACCTTAAATGATCGTGACTGCCAATCATATCAACAGCGTTGATGACAACACTTGGATGCATGAATAAAAAACTGGCAAATCTAACGCCACAGTTAATGCTATGGCAGAGGGAAGTTGCAGTCAATGGAAACCTTATAAGCAATGGAGTTGACGCCGTCAATCAGTGCGCTCAATCGCTGTGCTGGAATTGCAAGAAGCCATGGCTCATCTTGTCTGGCTATCATAAACAATAGTAACAGGAAAAAAGGGGATGAAGCCATAGAGAAAAGGCGAGCAATCGGGAAATGGAAAAGGAAAGCAGGAGTCGACGAGACTTCGGTATGGTAGGGAAAAAGTGCACCGACCGATTGCCCATTTGAATGACTCACATTACCAGAGGTAAGGGTTCCTGAGATTGCAAAGTTTGACGAGGGGTACAAGGACCAACCTTTAATATTGATATGAATACAACCATGGGGTTGACATGTTAGCAACTAATTCTGAGGGGTTTGTACCACATGTTGAGGAGTTTGAAGGAGTTTTTACCTAACAAACTGCCCTAAGCGTTACATCCGCAACAAAGCATTGAAAACCAGATAGACCTAAATCCAGGCAGCAGACCAAAGGTCAAGGGGACCTATTGGATGAGCGACCACGTACTGATTGAACTCAAAAAGCAACTAGAAAAGTTACTCATTTAGGTGTTCATTAGGCCACCCAGGTCACCCTATGCGATACCCATGTTTTCTCTAAAGGAAACAAAGCAAGTAAGATGTGGATATGCATGGACTACCAAGAATTGAGCGACATCACCATCAAGAACTGGTACCTTCTCTTGCAAGCATACAAACGTTTTGACCAACTCTGTGGGACCAGAATTTCTACCGAAATCGACCTACACATCCGCTATCATCGGATCCACAAATTTGATAAGGACATCAAGAAGACGGTGTTCCGTACCAGATTCAGGCAATTCAAGTTCTTGGTTATGCCATTTGGACTTGCTAAAATCCATGCAACATTTTTTGGTCGGACCTCCAGGAATTTGTTATCGTGCATCTTGACAACATCCTAGTGTACAGTCACACCCTAGAGGAGCACAATGCATATCTCCAAAAACACTGTGAGATTATACAAAGAGATGAATCATGCAAAAAACCTCAAAGTGTGACTTTGGTCACCGCTTGATCGAGGTTTTGGGCCACATCACCGGCAGTGGATGATTTTCCATGGGCCCAAAGAAAGTGGAGGCGGTCGCTGACTGGCCGTTAACCAACGTTTGTCCCAAACGTTGGTTAACGTTTGGGACAAACAGTTGTTGAAGGATTCTACACCTACTACCATTGATTTGAAAAGGACTACATCCATGTGTCAACGCCTCTCTCCGATCTCATTTGTAAAACCACCGAGTGGAATTGGAGAGACAACAAGCAAGAAGCATTCAACTCTTTGACAAATGCTCTGACCTCGGTGCCAACCGAAGAATTGGTGGATCCAATGTTGGAATACGTCATGTAAATTACCGCATCTGATCGAGCAACCGGATTCTCCCTTCTCCAGGACAACAGTGATAGAGAAGAAGTGGTCCTGAATATGTCACAAAAACTGTAGGGACCAGAATTCAACAACGCACCCAATAAACAGGAAACAATTGTAATAGTGCATGTGTTAAAGACGTGATAGTGTTACATGGAATGCCAATAATGTGCTATCTGCATCAACCACCACACACTCAAATATCTCCAGTCTCGCCCAAATTTGAGTCGTCGGCAAACTCGATGGATGGATTTCCTCAAGTCTAGCTTTGACTACAAGATCGAGTATAACCTAGGAAAAAAAATCCATCGGTTGCTCTCTGTCATTGACCTAACTTGGTGGTCGAGATCAACATCTTGCTCCTTGAACGAGATCCATACCTCATAAGGCTCTTCATGAAAGATTAGGAGGAAACCGTGGGTACAAGAAGACAATGATTTGGTACAACCATCCCAAATGGCGACAACAACCCACTTGTCAGGCCGTCATACAACCAAACAAGGAGTTACAACGGACGTTATTCAAGGAGTGCCATGACAAAGGTCCAGGTACACAGTTCGGCGAGGACAAGACGCTTAAGAAGTTGGCAAAGTGTTACTAATGGGAAAAGATTCAGCGCAACGTTGCAGCATCCTACTAATCATGAGGCACCTTTCAACGGTGAAAACCTCGTTACACAAGGCAACCAGGAAAATTTCTACATCTCCCTATTCCAACAAAGTCATGGGTGGACATCATGATGGATTTTGTGACGGGACTACTTGTCACTCCGCAGGGGTGTGACACCATCCTCTAGGTGGTGGATCGATTTTCCAGAGTTTCACACTTCATCCCAACAATGACAACTGTCACCACAAATGGAGCAGCAAGATTTTTTCCAAACCAAATCGTGCAGCTACACAGCGTGTCACGTACCATCGTCGACAACAGAGATGACCGCTTCACTAGTCATTTGGTACAAACTAATGATGCATTATAGCAGTCAGATCCAACTGTTAACAGCATTCCATCCTCAAAGTGATGGGAAAATTGACCAAACTAGTGAGACACTTGAGCAAATCCTCTGTCCTTTATGCAAACCGCACGGCACTGAATGGACATAAAAACTTCCAACCGCCAAAACCGGATGCAACTCCGCAACTTCCACCACAATAAATAATATTCCATTTGAGGTAGTATAGACCAAAACACCTGCCAGAGTAGCATTCTCAAGGTGGACATCCATCAACAGGAATACTCTGGAATTTTGGGAGAAAAACAATACACACTTGTAAAGATGCAAGTAGCCATGAAGCAAGAAACAGGCTAACATCGCTACGACGCCGTGTTCAGTGTTGGGAATCTCACCCTGCACAGATCAGATAACATCAAACCGTGTACACAGGACTTAACAAATCTCAAACGCTGTTGGTCGGTTTAGTTTGAGGTTTAGAAAATACAAACGCCGGTTGTCGCTTGATCTTGCGTATCATAAATCATGGAAATCCACCCAATGTTCCACGCCGGCAAGCTAAAGCACTACTGGGGCCCCACCAAGAGCTTCCTTGACCAAGACGATGCTCCTCCGTCCCCTTTTCAAGTGGATGGAGACACAGAGGTATATGATTAAAGACATACTTGACTATCAACACAGTGGAAGACCGACCAAGTATCTGGTCAATTGGCACAGCTACGACTGGGAGCCCCACAAAAACCTTGGAGACCTTAATGATCTGATCAACAGACATAATCACCATCACTAGTCTACACTTGCTAACACGCCGGAGGAGGGGGAATGTTATGTCCCAGACATACATGAGTCTCTGAACTGTGCGAGTGGGTATTTATGTCCTTGCATTCATGGCCCAGCATGCATCGATATTTTACACCATTGGGCCGAGGGTGTTTTGGCCACCTGTCCCGACCTCCAATGTTTTGCTTTTGAAGGTTTGGGCACTTTTGACCACTTTCCAGAGGGGTCAACAAACGTATCACAAGCCGTATCATTGTTTCAATACTAATCGATCAACAACCTGATGATGCTAGACATTTACAAATCCATGTCACAATATTCCCAACGTCCCCCAGCTTCTCAGCAGATTCTCTTCAAGCAACCACTCACAACGTGGCGTCTCACTTGTTGCTTAGCTTGAGCGCCCCGACACTTAACAAATGCCTCATTGTGGTTATTGCTATTGTATAGATACGCTCAACATGTTTGGCGCTTGGAAGCAAAGTAAAGTTATGTAAGATATCTAAGTGTCTCAATCCATCCAGTTGTCTCTTGCTCCGCACCTTATAACTATGAGCCCTCCATGTCACAATTGGTGTAACAAGGTGGCAGTTGGATAGCGAAAGAGAGGAATTTGGAACACGTGTTTCCTAGAAGGAAGCTTAAGACTGACATGGGACCATTCATTGGATTGGATTATAATCGCAAGTTGTACGCGGCCATAGATTATACTTTGGATGATCTAAGCCGGCATGAAGCTTATCTCAAAGATAAGTCGTCAGTGATGAAAGCTAAATGGCTGGAGAAATCACCATATTACACTTCATTGGACTACATGCAACGCGAGGGACAAACAATACTATGTCTGCATTGTTTCTGCAATAAGTCACACGAAATCACATTTTTTTTCATGTTGGATGGTGCATCTTGCATTAGAGTGCATGCGACTTCGAAAGTATGGACAATGCCATCATAACAACTAGAATGTCAAAGTCCGCCTCCAGTTTGCATCCGTACAGCTTGCGACAAGAACCATATTGTGTGATACAAAAACTTCCCAGACCCCGAACTCACAAGGGAAGGAGCTTTACACTAGAGTAGACCACACTCGGTTCACATGAAAATGTTGTAGAATATTTGGATTGGTCAAGTGACAACAATGTGGGCATGGCTGTGTGGACATTCCTATAGTGTAAAACTGAAGGCAAGGATTACCAACCAGCCAAGGACCACCTTTTTCTCTCCTGGCCTCTCATTACAGTCGGCTGAGTTCATTATGTGGCTCATTGCCAACCTCTTCACCAAGATTCTGTCAAATCCACAACATTCGGCATTAAGTATTGCCATAAACAGAATCCAGATGTTGATGGGAAATGGTTTTCAAAGTATCGGATGGAAATTGATGGCAAAGTGAGCATAGTTTATCAAATTCTCCCGTCTAATTAGGGATTTTAGGTAACCCCATATCAAGATGTTTTGCAAAGTAAAACTGTAGTGGGCGTGACTCTAGCTCTTGCACGGAAGGTGTTGTTTGAGTTCGCAGAATGGTGTCCATAGTTTGCCGGAGGGATTTTTTGTCCATGTCACTTTATGGACAATCGTCATCAACAACCCGTGCAAGGCTTATCGGATATCTATATTCTATGGAGGCTCAATCATGGTCTCACCTCCTCCTTGTTACAGGTTCCAATAAAGCGTGGTTTTATCCTGAACTCTTGAGTTTGCACAAGTTTTTGGTTTAACCGAAGTTAACACTAAACATAATTTGGTTTTGTTTTTATGCATCGGTATTAAATCATTGAGAGCGAGGCATGATCGGCGATTTCACACAGGAAAATGATTTTGTTCTCTCACGCGCTCACTCCCTTGCTCTCTCCCATCGTCTTGATCATCTGTTAAGGTGAGGAGGAGAGGGTGAGGACAAGGGCTCAAGGCCACAAGTCTCATCCCTAGAGGCATGGTGGTCTCCTGGCCGCCGATGGAGCTGGTCTCTCAATTGGCGGCCAACAGGTGGCCGGTGATGGCCTGCCGATCATCAGACCGGCCATCCAGTCGGTCGTCAAGCCGACCAGCCGCCTGCTGACATGTTGCATGAAAGGGCTGGTTGCTGGCCAGCCCTGGTCATGGCGAGGAGTGGTCTTCAACCACCCCTCACTTCAGCAAAGAGTGAGGCCCAAGTGGCCCTCGCGCTATGTTCCTCAGCAATTACAATAGATTGTTCATAAGTTTTGTGAGGAACAAGTAGGACTAACAGACAGTGACTTCTCAACATGGTGAAAGAGAAGTTATGATTTCAATCACCAGTTATACATGAACACGTGCACAAAATCTTGACCTTAGTTGTAACTTGTTAGTTAGTACGGTTAGAGACCTCCTCCCTTTAGGCTGGAGTGTCTGTGCAAGTACAATGTTGGATGTCCCCAACCTCCTATGGTTACTGTACATGAATGCTGCCCAGCAAGAATGTTGTTCACTGTTTTTGCATCCAAGTGGTGCCCCATGTCATGCATCAATTTGTGCAAGTTGTGAGCTTGCTCCAGTACTCATTGACCACCCCAGTGACCAAGCAAGATTTAGGCTCCCAGGAGTTATGCTCAGGTCCACAACAGGTAAAATGAATGAGGTATTCCCTAACAAGCCATGACCAGAGTGTATGCTCTTGGTGCTGGGGTAGATGAAGGATCTTATAGTAGTTGTTGGCAGTTAGGACTGCTGGTGGTAGCTGAATGGTTCCTTCTACCATGTATGGAGCTAGCAGGATCATATGAAAAATGTCATGTATATTCATGTAATGTGGAAGAGTCAATCGCTATGCCACTGGCCCGAAGCGTGTAGCAATGAGAAACGGCCTAATCCACTTTCGTAGAAGTTTTGCACTCCTGGTGACTTTAGCAAAAGGTTCTTAGTGCCAAGAATTACCTTGTTGTCGATGTCAAATGAGACTGTGCACCAAAATTTGTTGGCATGTGAATTTTTTTTGTTGCCGAGCTGCTTGAAGGTGACCCTTTGCCTCTGGTAACAAGGAGTTTGTACACTTGACAAAGGCTTGAGCAAAAAGAACTTGTCTTTCTATACTTCCACTCTCTACCAACAGAAGAAGATACCACTGACCATTGTTCATCACAAATGTTTTAAACTCCGTGGACTCATTCACCAAGTTATTCATTGCAAATCCTGCCAGTGCTAGGACTTTGTCCCAGCCATTCATGGAGGGGTCCATGTACATGCAGAACCTGTGCTCTAGAGTGTGATCCATGTGCTATAGTTGTCCGTGGGTTTGAGAGTGAAACATCATCCACATTCGAGACTCGCTATCAAAGCACTTGTGCATATTCTTCCCAGATTGTACTAGAAAAATCTTCTATCTTGATTAAACATGATGCGCACGGACAAGCCGTGGTAATTCACGACATCCGGGTATGTAAAGAGAACATGCCAGAGTGTAAAGAGAACATGCGGGAATGTAAAGGCGACATGAAAATATACAAGAAAAGTACATGTCCCCATTTGTAGCTTATTACAATAAATTTAAACTTTAGGACTGTCATGAGAAAACATATTTTTTTGGTACATTATCAACCTTCATGTTTGACACGTGTAAGCACATGACGTGTGCATGGATGACGAGTATAGTAGAAACTAAAGAAAAACACCAAGCATAGTACCAAATAACAATGTACCATCACAAGGATAGCACATGAGGTGTAAGTGACGGATGGGACTTATTCTCAGGAGACAGGGGTGGATGGGGCTTATCATTCCACAATAGGGTGAATGGGGCCTATATTTTGAGGTGGAGAGGCGGATGAAACCTGTTTTTTCCAGAAACAGGGTTGNTTATTACAATAAATTTAAACTTTAGGACTGTCATGAGAAAACATATTTTTTTGGTACATTATCAACCTTCATGTTTGACACGTGTAAGCACATGACGTGTGCATGGATGACGAGTATAGTAGAAACTAAAGAAAAACACCAAGCATAGTACCAAATAACAATGTACCATCACAAGGATAGCACATGAGGTGTAAGTGACGGATGGGACTTATTCTCAGGAGACAGGGGTGGATGGGGCTTATCATTCCACAATAGGGTGAATGGGGCCTATGTTTTTGAGGTGGAGAGGGGGATGAAACTTGTTTTTTCCAGAAACAGGGTTGTATAGTGTTTCCATCCAAGAAAATGCAAGACATCCAGCTTGCTCGCCATCCTCAATGAACAACATACATCGTCGATCAAGGATGGCAAGGAGGGTCATGGTCGTTCCATCGCATCACTTGCTCCCTCGCAAGATTGTGATGAAGCGATTACCCCTTTTCCTTTCCTTTTCCCAAAGTGCAAACCCTCATTTTGATGTAGGTTTCTACGTTTAGCGCGGGCTGCATCCATGCCAAACATGAAACCCTACATTGAAATGCTCAAGCAATGACATGTCATTGCTTGAGCATGGCAAAAACATGCATGAGATGGTAAACCGCAGCAATCGTACCAGAGGGCCATGATTTTAACTTCCCAAATGCACATGAGTTCCTAGAACTCCATGAGTGGGCATTAATGTCCTTGCATTCATGCCCACCATGCATGGAACTTATGATTTTTAAGACACTTTTCGGAGGGCATTTTTGGCCTCCTAATCTGACCTCTTGTATTTTGTTTCAGAAGGTTTTGACACTTTCTACCACTTTCTAAAAGGTTTGACATAAGTATCAGGGGCAGTTTCAGTGTTTTTTAAACACCTTTTCAGTTTACTTCTCGACGGTACGAGGATTTGATCAAACTGTACCTTGGTATTCTAAAAAAATCCCGGCTTCTCGGTGGAGTTTATCTAAACAACCACTCATGGCATAGTGTCAAGCACGTTGCTCGACTTGAGCATCCAAGTCCCAACATATGCCTCATTGTGTTTTTTGCTATTGTAGAAATGCCCTTGACATGTTAAACACTTTTCAATGGAGTATACTTCCTGATGAATACAAATCATCTCATTTTCCCAAATACGTCAAACATTTTCTACTCCATACATCATCCCTATGAATTCTCTATGCTCCGCTCAGCATAACACTTGGTATCAAAGTGCAGTGGCGTTGGAGGGGTAGTCAACGCATTAACGACAAGGTGACAACCTCACACAAGTCTTCAGCATATCTCCACTCTTCAAATTTTGATGACCTCATCATGAAAATGGTGAATAGAGCGAGTGCACCCGATGACAAGCAACAATAACCGGCAAAGATTTCAATGACAGAGGACCAACATGTTATGAACCAAGCGGCATCCAGCATGACGGTCACACGCCAAGTCCTTTGGGGTAGACCTCCCAACCCTTGACCCCTTGATGTTTGGGATAACCCTTGAGATGCCACATGACCCTCTCCTAGCACCAAGAATGCTATTAGTAATCGAGGTTCCCGTTGAGCGACTCTTTTGGCGGCGTTTACACCAAGGTACGCTGCAGAGACATGTAGGAACAAATGAATATGCACAAGAAAATACTTGGAATACAGAGGATTTGGACAAGGATTGAATTCCTAGACTTGATGGATCAGTACAAAGAACTGTACAAAATCTCTAGGTAAGATTGGCATGCCTAGAGGAACCCTTAGGCTTCTTTCTGTATTAGCCCCTATGAGCTAGCAGAGAGCCCCTCAGTGCTCTGAAGCCCTCTACTGAGGTATCAGCATGAAAGTAACATATTCACCATGTAGTACGCATTGCGAGCTTTTTAACTCACCAAAGAATGCCTCAATCTGTCAAGAAACGGCGGATTTATGGCTGTTTCAGTGTTCCACGCGTGACTGCAGCTTGCAGCACGGCAAGTGGAGATCACGGCCGCTCGAAGCGCCCTTGCCTACAAATGCACATCTAGCTGCCACCCCAAAGCACCCATGGACCCAGATGAACCTTGCCTCATTGGCTAGGCATCCATCTAGGGCTACTCCAGCTGTAGTAGACGAGAAAGTTGCTCCGCTGTGCTCGGGGTCGAACATGTACTCCTGCCCATTTTCCGGACGCGCACCACCCATTTTTGTCCGGCCGTATCTTTCTTGTCCCTGCACTGAATGACGCAGTTCTTGGGCCGAACATGCATGATTTTTCATGTAAAGTACAATAATTGCCTCAAACTGTGTTTTGTGACATAAGCATGATGAAAAAATCATGGCTATTCCCATAACACTACCCCCCGCTCCGAGGCGCATGGTCCTAATGCGCTACTGACAGACTTAGAGGACATAATCCGTACCACTGCTCTGGCCTTGGGGATCCACCATTTGTGCAGTCACAGGGAGCTGCCACCCTTTTCCATTCCAATGATAGGGAGGAAGATCCTCACGTGTGTATAACCCGATACAAACACTAGTGGATATCGGAAACCGACCCCCAGGTGGAGGCTGTTTCAACACACCCCGACGGGTCTTCTCTGTGTTCACGACTACTTTGGTGCAGGTTCTGAGTCTAAGCGTGAGCTTTCTAGTCGCCTCACGCTATGTTTCTGGGAGTAGAAGGAAGTTGTGAGACAGTCAATTTTGCAAAGGGAATAACACAATTTTGTATTAGTTTTAGGCCATGGACATGAAGTAAACATTTGTAAGAATAGTCACGAGCTCTCCAACGCACCAAACCATGCGCGATTCTGATCATCGTAGCTCCCGCTACGTTAGCCAAAGCCCGGCACCACAATCCAGTTGCTCAGTTGGCGGCGCACACCATGTCGCCCGCCGAGGCGCCCTCACACATCAAGGACCCGAAAACGCCATTCTGGAGACGCAGATGTCCCTACACGTAGTGGTCGTACCCTTTGTACCTTTGGGGTCTGTTTTGATGAGTTTATCATCGATTTTGGTGATGGGGATTGATGTGGTTCGAAACCTGTTCGCAGACCTGCAGTCAGAATTTTGACTGTCCTTGAGTAACAAAACTTACTGCTCACTGAGTTTCGAACGCCGAGCCAAAACTTTGGCTGAGTCTCTCGGTAACAAACTGCACTACTCACATTTGGCAGATCATACACCATATGCCTCGGCAGCCCTTCCGTTGCAAAATTCCCAAATGGACATTTGTTACTCAGTACGGTCAATTATTCACCGGCAGCCAAACCGTGGTCGACTCCAAGAGCCGTTGCGCATATCCCAACTTTGGAAGCCCATATCTTCTTCGTTACTTGTCCGATTCCAGGGAAACAAGTTCCACCGGATTCAACAACTTGTCAACTTTTAGATGTAATCTTTATGTTAGGATATGAGCAATCCTTGAGATGCTAGATCTAACTGCGAGGATTTTCTTCTCTCTGGCGGCTCGTCGGCACCTCCCAATGCCGCGCTTAGGCATGTAGAGGGGCAAATCTTCAACATTCTCCCCCTTGCACCTGCCATGCCCGCTGCTTGTGCTTTCTCTCACTCATCTTCCCCTCCACCCTCCAGCCCGTCATAGCCAGTCATCCCAAGCATGGCCACACTCATTGCATGGCGGTCCACGGGTTGCTCTTTGGTCAAGCAATCTGCAAGCATGTTGTGCATGTTGCAATGTTGCGGCAACACCTGCCCCTTTTCAACCATGTTCGGTGCATAGTGATAACGCAAGTCAATGTGCTTCATCCACCTATGTTGCGTCAGGTTGTTGGTCAACAAAACGGAGCCGTTGTCCTCTTGCACCACTGTAGGCTCTTGCTGTGGCACGCCCAGTTCCCCCAGCAACCTGCGCTGCCACGACGCCTCCTTGACCGCCTCCGCCAGCTTGATGTACTCTGCTTCCACTGTGGAGGCGACGACGTAGTTCTTCTTCCTGTTGCACCACGAGACTGCTGCACCGTCGAGGAAGAACACATAGCCGGGTGTGGACTTCTACTTGTCCTCATTGCTAGCATAGTCTTCATCCGTACAACAGACCTGACCCAAGGGGTCCGTCCGTCCCTTGGCGTCGAACCTCATGCGCATGTGCCGCGTCATCTGCAGGTAGCGGAGGATGGGCTTGACCATTGCCAGTATAGTGGCCTTGGATTGGCCATGTACCTACTCACTTGGCCCATCGCGTAGGCCAGGTCCGGTCGACCTGGCCTACGCGTACATGAGGATGCCCATCGCCGATTAGTAGGGAACCCCTACCATATCCTCCCGCTCTTCTTTTGTTTGTGGTGCCCTTGTCACACTTTGTTCATAGGTTGTGGAGGCCGGACTGCCAACTGGTTCGCAGTCCTCCATGCCATACCGCTTCAGCACCTAGGCCATGTACTTGGCCTTCCCCAGCTTGTGTCCTCTGGTCCTGCGTGATGCTCACCCCGAGGTAGCACTCCAGCTCCTCCATGTCCGACAACTGGAATCTGCTGCCCAGCTGCTCTTTCAGCAGCTGTAGGCTCGGCAGATCCGTCGAGCACAAAATGAGGTCGTCCACGTAGAGTACAATGATCTGATGGAGCTATTTCTCATGTCGTACGTACACGCAGTGATCCGACTCACAACGCTTGAAGTCGAGTTGTGCCATGAAGTTGTCCATCTCTGGGTACCAACATCTAGGCGCTTGTTTTAGCCCATACAAGGACTTTTGCAGCTTGCACACCTTGCCCTCCGGTGCCTCCACCCCCTCTTACTCCTCCATGTAGATCTCTTTGTCTATGATGTCGTTGAGGAAGGCCATGTTCACGTCCATTTGGTGGAGCTCCATGTCCTTTGCGGTCGCCACCTCAAGGATGGCCCGGATGCTTGTAAACTTGGAGAGGGGAAAAAACGTCTCATTGTAGTGCTTTACCTTACGCTGTGCGTATCCCTTTGTTACTAGCCGCGTTTTGTATCTATCAACCACACCTTCTTTTTTTAACTTGGTCTTAAAGACCCGATTTGAGCCGATGATCTTGGCATCTTTGGGCCTGTCAACGAGCTCCCACGTGTCATTTTCCG
This sequence comes from Penium margaritaceum, assembly GCA_023375785.1. Classification (NCBI taxonomy): domain Eukaryota; kingdom Viridiplantae; phylum Streptophyta; class Zygnematophyceae; order Desmidiales; family Peniaceae; genus Penium; species Penium margaritaceum. The sequence continues at coordinate 152,816 of SZWC01003518.1, forward strand.
TGATGGATGACCGTTCCAATTTGATGGTTGCATCACATTGATCCCCATTGGGCCGTGCAAGCGCCTCTTGCACGGTAGTCAGTTTGGTTGATGCATCCAGCATGCACCGTGTCATGTCGATCCATCAACCAGTGCTTGCATCGAAGCGCTTCCCCACTTTTTTCTGCCTCCTGCTGCGGTGCAGTAGTTGTGGTGGCGCATCGTCGCTCTGCTGTGATCCCTTCGACTCTGCACGCTCTGGTGATTCATCAACCGGATGGCTCCCAAAGGATCTCCCCCACTTTGGCAAAACATCGCCCAGACGGGCAGCCCTTCTAGTGAAATCTCCATCGATGTCTAATGCGTACTCCGTAGGGAGTGCGCGTCTTGGCACCCTTGGTGCCTCATCTGCCGGATTCTTCAGGTGGATCTCCTCATCAGCTTGATTGTCAGCAGAGTCCTCCATGTCAGCTGCCACTGCTGGTGCACCATCGCGCTCTGATGCCACATCCTCAACTTTGGCGTCCACGGGTTCCTTTTCGTAGTCAAGGAGCTCGAACCAACACCCCATCTTTGGAGAGTCCACCACGTCCACGTCGTTGTTGTTGATGTAGCTCTGCTACTTGTCAAATTTGACATCTTGGCTATGGATTACCTTCTCCTTGCACATGTTGTAGAGCCGGTACGCCTTTTGCGCACTCAAATAGCTAAAAAAGAGATACAACTTTGCCTGCGACTCTAGCTTGCTGTCGCGCCTCAGTGCAGCCTGCACCATCACATGTGCCTCCCACCTGAACACTTTTAAGTGTCCCGCACTTGGCTTGTGCCCACTCCAAATTTCCTGTGGCGTCTTCCAGCCGCTCTTCCCTCTTAACACTGTTGTAGGAGTGAAGTTGATGGTGTAGCTCGCTGTACGCATAGCTTCTTCCCAAATACTTTACGGTAAATCTGCATCCACCAACATGGTCCGTACCATGTTCAACATCATGTGGTTTGCCCACTCCGCCACACTATTTGACTGAAGAAAATACGACGTAGCTTGTTTCCATTTTATGCCTGCTGATTCATCCACCTGCTACAGCCCTCATACTCTCTGTCGTTGTCACTACCTAACGCTCTGACCTTCCAGTCACTCTATCTCTCCACCGTGCTGACATACTCCTTCAGCCGGTCCTGGACCTTGCCTTTCCGCTTCATGAAGTACATGTAGTGTTTTCTGCTGTGGTCATCTGTGAAGGTGAAAAATTAAGCCGTACCTCTATTTGACGCCATCTTGAATGGTCCACACACTTCGCTGTGTACGACCTTGAGTAGGTATGAGGCACAATTCACGTTCTCGTTGAATGGTTTGCACCGCGCCTCGCCCAAAATGCAAGGCTCACACTTTTTATGCTTTGCTATATCCATCGCCTCTATCACACCATCGATGACAAGGCCACGTACCAGCTTGCGCTTCACCATCTCCTTTACAATTGCGGATGAGGAATGCCCCAATTGTTGGTGCCAGAGCTTCAGATCAGCTCCTCCTCCTTTGGCCAGGTTGACGGTGCATTCCTACAAGTCTGTTGAATCTGTTGCCGCGGTGACTACCTTGGTCTCCACGATGTAGAGGCCTCCCTCGTGCTTAGCCACCATCCTTCCACATGACTGCCCCCTTTCTCTTGAAGAGCACCTTGTACCCAGTGTCTGTCAATCGGCTGACACTTAGAATGTCAGCCAAGCCAGGTACATGCTGCACATCCTTGATGACGTGTTGCAACCATTTCCCACCAACCACAACCTCCACGTCCACGTCTCCTTGGCCAGCCGCCGGCTCGACTTTGTCGTTCGCGAAAACCATGGATTCGCTGGACTTGGTTTAGTTGATAAATCCAACCTTTTGGACCTGAGTATGCTCCTCCGCTCCAGAGTCAAGGCATCGCTGGTTGGCCTTCTTGAGGTAATGGTTCTGAGTGTTGTTGAGGAGCTGCTTCTTACTTTTGGTGTCCTTGCCGCCGGCCTTTGCCTCCTCAGCGTACTCACGGGCCCAGTGGCCCTCCTTGCCGCAGTTACGGCATGCACCCTTCTTGGCACCCTTCTTGGCACCGCCATGTCCGCCACCTCCTTTGCCCCCACTTCCACCACCACCCGCAGCTCCATCGATGTGCCTCGTTGTGGATGCACTCTCATCGGAAACCGGCCCCCAGGTGGAGGCGGTTCCAAATTTCCCCGACTGGTCTTCTTTGTGTTCACAACTGCTTTTGTGCAGGTTCTGAATCTAAGCATGAGCTTTCTGGTCGCCTCACGCTATGTTTTTGGGAGTGGAAGGGAATCGTGAGAACGTCACATTTGCGAAGGGAAGAACGTAACTTTGCGTTAGTTTTAGGCCATGGACATGTTATGAACATTTGTAGGGCTAGTTATGAGATCTCCAACGCACCAAACAGTGCACGATTCAGATCATCATAGCTCCCGCTACGTCAGCCAAAGCGCGGCATCCCAATCCAACCGCTCATTCGCTGGCGCACACCATGTCGCCCTCCGGGGCACCCTCACACATCAAGGACCCTTCAAAATACCTTACCAGAGATGCAGGTGTCCCTACACATAGTGGTGGTGCCCCTCGTGCCTTTGGGGTCTGTTTTGATGAGTTAATTATCGATTTTGGTAATGGGGATTGACATAGTTCGAAACCTGTTCACGGATTAGCAGTCAGAATTTCGACAAAGTCCCCAAGTAACAAAACGTACTACTGAGTTCCGGACGCCGAGACAGAATTTTGGCTGTCCCTCAGTAGCAAACTGCTCTACTGACATTCGGCAGATCATTCACTGGATGCATAAGCAGCCCTTCCGGAGCAAAATCCCTAGATGGACATTTGTTACTCGGCCCGGTCGATTATTCACCGGCAGTCAAACCGCGGTCGACTCCTAGAGCTGCCGTGCACATCCCAACTTTGGAAGCCCATATCTTCCTCGTTGCTTGTCCAATTCCAGTGAAACAACTTCCACCGGACTCTACAACTCGTCCAATTTCAGTTGAATTTTTGATTTGAGGATCCAAGCAATCCTCAAGCCTCTAGATCCAGCTGTGAGGATTTTCCTCTCTCTTGGACATGCTGAGGGGCAAATCTTCAACAGTGGAGTAGCCCAATTTTGTAGCTATGGTTGTTGTGATGCAATAACCACAGCTTGGCATTTCTTGTCTTCTAGTCAGTGCATCCATCGCAGCATGAGGAGCCGCATGACCCTCTACTAGTAGCTAAACTACTGCTTTTGACCGAGGTGACCGCCTTGCAACGCCTCACCCTGACCATGCCAATGTGGCAAAGTCCCGAGATACCATCCCGTTCATGACCACAAGATTGCACAACCAATCCGGTTCGGGACTCCAGGCATGCAACCAGTCTCAGGAAATGAAGAGTTGTAGTCGTCCATTGGGCATGTACGAAGAAACAAATCACACGCAAGACCGCCCACATGGATAGGTTGCTTGACAAGATGTCTGCTATATTTCATCAACATGGACATCTGTTGCACCGCCTATGCCCCCTCCATGGTGTAATGCCAGCCTCCTCCTTGTAGTCAAGTTGTCGTAGAATTTATAGCCTTCACCACCAATCAGCAGACCATGTAGCTTCATCCAAACCCTGGATTCCCAAAACCGGAATCTCACAAACCAGCTCTTGGATGACCCCTAGAACTGCCAGGCACTCCTTCAACCCAACAAGAGGTCTGCTACATGTCATTAAAATGGTGTTGTTTGTTTGCAACAGCAAACAAACAACACCATAGTAGGCAAAACAATGTTCAGAAATGGTGCTGATTTTGTAGGCAAAGAATGCATAGCAGCAGGAAACCTGCCTCTCACTGCTGCTGGCCAACGTCGTGCTTTGCCTTGCGCTTGGGACGGTCCTCCATGCGGTGACCCTGCTCGCCGCAGCACCAAAACTTTGCCCTCGGTCCACGTTGCCTGTCCAAATCCTGCTGCTTCCCTTGGATCACATCCACGTCCATGGGCACAGCCTGATCTGGCCACTCCACCCACTATTGTGTGGCAAACCTGCTCTGGCTTGCATAGTAGTGGACTTTGTCGAAGCGTCCTACTGCCGAAATCAGTTCTGCAAAAGTTTGCAACCCAAACACCTCGAGTTCCCATTGGACATGTGGCCTCAGGATATCATGGTAATGGTCATACACATCCGCTTTTGAGAGGTTGTAAGTCTACGTTGCCTTGGGATGTCATGGTGGCGGTCATATGCCTCCACTTCTGAGAGGTTGTAAATCTAGCGGTCATACAACCTTGAAGCGTGTGGTATAGTCCTGGATAGATCCGCATTGCTTGACATGTTTGATTTTGTCATGTGTGACTCGGATGTCATTGAGGAGATAAAAACACCCTTGGAATATCATCTCATACTGGTCCCACATCTCTGGCTTCTCCATCAACGCCCGTATAGCAAGCTGCACTTCCCGCCCCAGCGGTAGAATCAGCAGTGGCCGAAGCCGTTGCACGGTCCCCAGCCCGTCTGGCAACCCAACGGCGTTCCGCCGGCACAATGTCGACCACCACTGCAGCGCCATTCCCCAAAGCAGCATAGGTGAATAGTCTAGTTTCTCGGTACATTCTTCCACAAGAACACACAATGACGTAAAGTAATGCTTGACTCTGAAGAGCCACTCCTGTGTACTACTCTGCTGGTGCATAACTTCCGGTCCTTCGACTTGGGCCGCCAAAAGGCAGGTGTGGATACTAATGTGACACCCCCCAATGCATAACTCCCTTGGCCGACGTTCCTTGCCTCAACCTCCATGCGCATCTGCTGGCTTTCTTGACGTAACTCATCAAGTACATGCCGGATCTCCTCCATGGGGAAGGCCTGGTCGTATGGTGCTACTGCCATGCTTCTATTTGTGACGGAACAAATTCCGGTCAAACGTAGTGTGGCAGATCTGCTGCCTCCCTTTGGTCCTTGAAATACTGAGCAAACTTCCACGTGCTCTGGTACAACATGTGAACCGAGGGACACCCACCGTGATGGTCACAAGGAAAGCCCTTGGGACAAATCTCCCAACCCTCGACCCCTTGGTGTTTGAGCTAACCCTCGAGATACCGCACGACCCTCTCCTAGCAACAAGACCGCTGCTAGTAACCGAGGTTTTTGTCGAACGACTCTCCTTGCGGCGTTTGCACCAAGGTGCATTACAAAATACCTATAGAAATGAGTAGATGTGTGTGTGTGGAAATACTTGAAATACTGGAGACTTGGGAAAACAATGAATCCTTAAACTTGATGGATTAGTACAAGGAAATGTGTAAAGTCTCTGGGTAAGATTGGCATGCCTAGAACAACCCCTAGGCTTCCTTGTGTACAAGTCCGTATGAGCCAGCCGAGAGCCTCTCGGCACTCTAAAGCCCTCTTCGAAGATAGAAGAATACAACACATGCATCATGTAGTACATATTGTGAGACTTACAATACACCAAGGAATGCCTCACTCCGTGGAGAAATGGCTTAGTCATGGCCATTTAAGTGCTCCACGCGTGTTTCCCGCTTGCAGCACCGCCAGCGTGGATCACGGCCGCCCGAAGCGCCCTTGCCTACAAATGCACATCTAGCCACCATCCCAAAGTGCCCATGGATGCCAATGAACATTGCCTCATTGGCTAAGCGTCGATCTGGCTGCAGTGGACGAGAAAATTGCACTGCCGTGCTCAGGGTAAAAAAGGCAATTGTGCCCATTTTGCGGACGTGCACATCCCAACTTTTCCCGGTTGTATCTTTCTCGTCCCTGCACCAAATGACCTGGTTCTTGGACCAAACCTACATGGTTTTCCGTGTAAGATACAATCATGGTCTCAAACAAATCAATGTGGTGATGGAGGAGCTACAGAATGTGTGCATGTGGGAAGCAATACTCACAGAGAGAAATCTTCAACTCTTGACCAAGCCCCAAAATTGACCAGGACCTTAAGACATTTGATACTGCGAATTGCAAAGGAATGACAATGAGGATGTGGCTGATAAGTTTGGAAGTGTACTTCACCACTGTTGGGGTCAACAACGAAAAAAACAGAGTAAAACTCATGGCCTTGCTTTTGCGTGGCATGGCTAAAGTTGGTGGTCCGATCTAAAGATCACCCCAAGGCAGAAGGAGGCCGGCAGAGCCGGATCAATGACTCACGTGACTGATCTCACATCGTTGACTGCACGCGTTGTACTCCTCGCTCAGATGGATGCGTAATAGAATGGCTTATTGACTCCACCAAAACACTGGATGGACTTTACGTATTCCATACTGGGACGCTTTGGGAAAGTAAGAAGAACTCTGGTGCACGGTACAAGCTACAATGCCTGTAGCACTAGTCTGTCATGACAGAGTACACATGGTGTTTCCAAGAAATCATCACCTCTAGTGACCTTGCCCGGGACGAACCCTGTTTCTACCGCAATACGGCCTGAAACTTGACATCAGGCAAGAAATATCCATATTGTGCATCCAATTCGACCTTCCAAAAATAATTGTAGCAGCCAGTTGCATCGATAGCATTGACCACAATGCTACGATACAAGAATCCAACGGCGAGCAATCTCAAGGCCACAGTTCATATCATGGTGGAGGGAAGTTGCATTCGAGGAAAACCTTGTCTTTAATGGAGATTTATGTCGTCGGTCAATGTGATCAATGGGTGTGCTGGACTTGCAAGAAGCCGGGGCACATCTCGTACGATTGTCGGAAGCCGTAGCAAGAGGCCAAAATGGAGGATATCCTAGAGAAAAAAATGAAGAGTCAGAAAATGACAAAGTGTAGGAGTAGACGACAAAACTTCTATCCAACTGGGAAGATAAGCACTGACCAATTGCCCATTTGAGTGGCTCACATGAACAAAGATGATGGTTCCTGAGATCGCAAAGTTTGATGAGGGGTACTAGGAAAATCAACCAGTGATACTGCTGTTGGAATGATGCTCCTCACCATGGCAGGAGTGACTCCAAAAAGGAACACCAAAAAGACAAGCCTTAGTGGCTTAGTGGTTAAAGGTGTCCACCTCTAGAGGCAGGGGCCCGGGTTCAAGTCCCACAAGATGAAATTCTGCCCTGCCTCAAGGGAGGTGGAAAATAGATGCCAGGAAGCTAGCTCAACCTCTAGAGTTCCTCTTTAAGTTTCTAGAAGGCCAGGTGAGGGTCCAGGAAGGTGGCACACCTTCTAGAAGGGGTGACTTGTCCTACAAGGCATCTAGAGGTGTCTTGGTCTTCTGAACACCTTCCCTCCTACTAGAAGCAAGCTGAGGAATCTAGGAAGGGGCAGAAGCTTCTAGAGGAGGGAAGGGATGCCTTCCTAGGTGGGAAAAGGACAGCCTACCAAGGAGCACTCTAGAAGCCATAGAATCTGCTAGGAAGCTCCAAATCTGGCATGCTTTGGTGTTCTGGAAAGCTTAGATCAGTGGCTATAAAATGCCACTGCTTGTGAGCCTTGATCAAGTGTTAATTCCCATCCAATTGAGGCCAAAACTATTGCCTCACTCTCTGACCAGATTTTGCCATCCTTGGAAC
>SZWC01003518.1:163057-178072 GCA_023375785.1 Penium margaritaceum
TGTTGGAATGATGCTCCTCACCATGGCAGGAGTGACTCCAAAAAGGAACACCAAAAAGACAAGCCTTAGTGGCTTAGTGGTTAATGGTGTCCACCTCTAGAGGCAGGGGCCCGGGTTCAAGTCCCACAAGATGAAATTCTGCCCTGCCTCAAGGGAGGTGGAAAATAGATGCCAGGAAGCTAGCTCAACCTCTAGAGTTCCTCTTTAAGTTTCTAGAAGGCCAGGTGAGGGTCCAGGAAGGTGGCACACCTTCTAGAAGGGGTGACTTGTCCTACAAGGCATCTAGAGGTGTCTTGGTCTTCTGGACACCTTCCCTCCTACTAGAAGCAAGCTGAGGAATCTAGGAAGGGGCAGAAGCTTCTAGAGGAGGGAAGGGATGCCTTCCTAGGTGGGAAAAGGACAGCCTACCAAGGAGCACTCTAGAAGCCATAGAATCTGCTAGGAAGCTCCAAATTTGGCATGCTTTGGTGTTCTGGAAAGCTTAGATCAGTGGCTATAAAATGCCACTGCTTGTGAGCCTTGATCAAGTGTTAATTCCCATCCAATTGAGGCCAAAACTATTGCCTCACTCTCTGACCAGATTTTGCCATCCTTGGAACTAGTTGCCTCCACAGTTTCAGTCTCTCCAAAAGCAGTTGGTGGTGTGAACCAGCCACTGCTAGGGACCCTCCAGGGTGCACACTCACCCTCAGGCCAACAACTGCTACGTGTACAACCCAGGGGTTGTAAAAATCGCAGAATGTTACTAACACTAATGCATGGAAGAGCTTCTCACAACTTTTCAAGTAACGACATGGTCCAGAATCTTGGTTTGCAAACCAAACCAGGGGTGTTTGAGGAAAAACCATCGATGGATGACTGCATATCCGTCAACATTGCAAGCCTCTTTGATTGAGAATTTTTTATCTGCACAACATGATGGTCTAGATATATTGTCCTATGCGGAACCATAGAATTATCCTCGGATGATGTTTCCTCTACAGAAGCAATCCACGGGAAGACTAGAGCAGTGGCGTAATCTACGTCAATATTATTGGTAGAAAAAGTCACTTGCTTCTAATCAAGTGATCCACAATGCAGCTGTGGTTATAGGAAGCAACAGAGGTAGAGATACTAAAGGAAGTTGTAGTAGTCACAAAATACCAGCTAATATTATTGAACATGTCCAGAAGATAACTCCAACATAGAGCACAAGCATGGCTGGATCATGTAGATGCAGAGGAAGTGAAAGGAATCACAACTGCAGATGCAACCATATCGCCCTTGATAAACGACTAGTTTGTAGCCATTTCAGATGACTTTGTACACCTCCTCAAGGAGTTCGAAGGATTTTTTCCCCGAAGAACTACCTCAAGAGTTACCTCCACAATGAAGCATCAACCACTAGAAATACTTAAATCTGGGGAATGGATCGACGGTGAAGGGGTCTATCCAATGAGCCACCAAGGGTTGACGGAACTGAAAAACCAGCTCGATGAGATGCATGGTCAGGCATTTATCAGGCCATCCACCTCACCCTACGCGTCACCTATTCTTTTTGTAAAAAATAAATCAGGACAGATGCGGTTAGATGTGGATGTGCATGGACTACCGAGCATTTGCCAATATCACCATCAAGAACTACTACCCTAACTTGCGAGTAGACAATTTTTGACCAACTCCATGCGACGGTAACTTTCACAAACATCAACCTTCACAGTGGTTATTATCAGGTCTGCATATCTCATAATGACATCAAGAAGAAAAGGTTTTGCACCAGCTACATAAACTTTGAGTTCACGGCAACGTCGTTTGGACTCACAGATATCCCAGTAGCATTTCATGCGGCGATGAATAATGCTTTCTAGCTGTACCTTGAGGACTTCATCGTTTTGTATCTCGACAACATCCTGATGTACATCCACACCCTAGAGGAATAGAGTGGAAATATCCAAAACATTCATGAGGTATTACAAAAGAAATAATTCTATGGAAATTTCTTGAAGTGTGACTTTGGTTGCCGTTGGATTGAGTTTTTGGGTCATAGCATCGGCGACGGACGGATTACCATGAACCCGAAGAAAGTGGAGATGGTCCCTAATTGCCAGATGTCAACCAAGGTGTATGTGTTTTTTGGACCCCACAATTGCTACTGTTGATTCGTAAAGGACTACGCCTAGGTTTCAACACCTCTTGCTGATATCACTCATAAAACCACCGTTAGAGTGGTGGAGACAACGAACAAGAAGCACTTCATTCTTGAAGAAATCCTCTGACCTCAACAGCTGTCCTACTATTGGCAGATCCAATATTGGACTATGTCATGGCCATCGACGTGTCTAATTGTGCAATCGGAGTCATTCTCCTCCAAGACAATGGCGGTGGAGAACAATTGGTTGTACATAATTTGTGGAAACTACACAAGAGAGAATTCAATTACGTAGTGCAAGAAAAACAAATGCTTGGAGTTGTATAGGCATTCAAGATATGTCGTTGTTACTTGGAATTCTCACAATGTGTTGTCAGCACCAACCACCACACACTAGAATATCTCAAAACTGAGCCAAAGCATAGCCATCAACAAAGTGGATGGATGGAGTTCCTTGGGTCCAATTTTGACTACCACATTGAATACCCACTTGGAAAAACAAAGTTAGCGGATGCTTTGAGTTGACGGCCAGACCTGATGGTCGAGATGAAGACATTACTCGTCAAACAAGACCCATATCTTGCGAGGCTGCTGCGAACGGTTATGAGGGGTTAGGCGGGTACAAGAAGACCAAGTTTTGGTTTGAAAACTACTATCAACATCCATTTAATTGCCATGTTTTCATACCACCAAACAAGGAGTTACATCAAATTTTGTTTGAGGAATACCATGACACGGGTCCAGGTGGACACATTGGCGAGGAGAAGACATAAAAAAGAAGGCAATTTATTGCCAGTAGGACCAGATGCAGACCAACGTCGCAACCTCCAGTAAATTGTGTAACACCTATCAACATAAAAAAATCTCATCACACAAGGCCGCCAGGACTAATCCAACCACTATGTGTTCCAATGAAGCCATGGTTCAACATCAGTGTGGACTTCATGATAGGGCTGCCAATCACGCTATAGGGCCATGACACCATCCTTGTGGTGGTGGACCAATTCTCCAACATGTTACACTTTTTACAGACGATGAACACCGTCAGCGTAGAAGGAACAGCGCGGCTACTTTTAAATCAAATTACATGACTACATGGCGTGGCACATACCATCATTGCAATAGAGGTGGTTGCTTCACTAGCCATTTTTGGCATAAAGTGATCACATGCTATGGCAGTCGGATCCAGCTATGGATGGAATTCCAATGACAAAGCAACGGGCAAATTGAGGGGACCAATCAGACGCTCAAACAACTCCTTTGCAATTTATCCATGTCACACGGCACGATTTGGGTAATGAAACTGCCGATGGTGGAACTTTCATACAACTTAGCAACCTCCACTGCAACAGGTAAAACTCCGTTTAGATGGTTTATGGCAAGCTTCCCGCCACACCGGCAGGACTTTGAAGCCAGAGTAATGTTCCTGCGGTTGACATCCATCGCCGGGACTTCTCTAGCATCTGAGAGGAAGCATGCCAGACCATGATGCAAGCAACAAACTGAAACTACGGTGACGACATATTCAGCATTGGAGATCAAGTCCCACTCAGCCTAGCGAACATAAAAATCAGTGGATAACAATTCAGAAAACTGAAATCCCAAGGGTTCGACCCATTTTGAGATAAAGCAAATGTAAACCCCACTTTTCCCTCGTCTTTGCCTACCAGACAATATGGAGATCCACCCAGTCTTCCACGTTACCAAGCTCAAGCACAACTGGAATCCCGGTGTGAATGTCCCCGGCCAAGATGTTACTCCTCCGCCTCCAATCCCAATGGACGGGGATACAAAGTACATGATTGAAGACATCCTTGGACATTGATGCCATGGAAAAACGACCGAGTACCTGGTCAAGTGGCATTGCTAGGACGTCGCGCACAACAGCTGGGAGTCCTATGACGACCTCCAAGACGTTGATCATGTGATGAACATCTACTATATGCATCACCGACCTACATTTGCTAACACACTGTGATGACGTGGCATTTCATTAATTTTCTTAACCAAATAAATCGTACTAACTTGACCAACACATCCGGTAAACATACGACAGCGAGAGAAGTCACACAAACGTGGCATGGCCACATATCCTACTCCATGTAGAGCATGGAATCTCTTCCTCTACCTTGCGGACGCGTAAATGGCCACACCGAGACCTAGGGCTCCCAATCCGGTGGACAGTACAGCAAGGAAGCATGGGGTGCCCGCTTGCCAAACTGCCAGGGCATGGTGCATGGGTCGTCGGGTGGATTTGCGATGATCTTAGCCCATTCGGTCACCGCAGTGCCCTGGTCCATGTGGAGAGGGGAAGTGATGATTGTAGGCAGCAGAATGTAGTGAGAGGCACAGTGAGGGAAGTAAAAGAGTGACGGCCTCAGTTGTAGAGAACCATGAGACATAGACCTAGGTTTTGATAGGTAACGCCAAGAGAGGCAAGTCACACAAGAACATAGTGAAGCTTGTCGGGTGGAGAGCCAAGAGCTAGCAAGCAGCAAGCTCGCCCCCAACCTCACAACATCGTACAGACCAAACCGGTCCCCTCCCTTTTTGTTTGTTTCACTCACACATAAGTGTTCCAACCACAAATAGAGATCCGGGTATGCCTAACTCTAGTAACGAATCAGCAAGTGTCAATGTAAAACAGTAAAAGTGAGCACAAGTGACACTAATCTTCACATGGCCCACGACCATTTCTAGGCAATGACGAACTCGCCAACAGCCAGATTTCTTCTCTCTAAGTCACCTACATGAGTGATGCATGGAATGTGGAACAAGGCTAGAGGTCACTGCGTGTCTGTGACATAGAAACCAGCACTCCCCCATGACCCACAGCCGACACACACAACACACACTCAAATGGACGTCACAAGATATGACTAACAAAACTGTACACACGCACACACAGGCACAAGGACTCAGCAAGTTGCATCATGAGCACACAACAAGCCAACGGCATATACTGTGGCCTTGAAGACATTGCCGCTGAGTTCCTTAGTGAAGAATTCAGCTCTCTGCTATCGAGTGTCAACCCAAACGATCTGGACATCACCTAAAGCCACTTTCTTATGCACAAAATGATGCTCAACCTTGATATTCTTAGTGCGAGTGTGATTCATGCCATTGTGTCCAACAATCGCATCCGTGCTTTGATTGTCATAGCGTAGGGTATTTTAGCAAATGGGGACGTGCAGCTGCTGCGAGAGGCAACAGAGCCAAATGCTCTCACACGTGTCGTCGCGAAGTGCAACATACTCATCTTTGCTAGCGTTGCAAGAAACACAACCATGTTCCCCATTCTTCCATGACACTGCGGTCCCACCAATGAGGAAGATGTAACCAGTTTGGTTGCGAGCATTGGCATCATCGGCCTGGTCGATATCTGTGTAGCCATCAACCTATTGTGTGTATTATCAAAGGCCAGTGCAAGCAGTGGATGGGGCATATCTAACAACACGCAGTGTTGTCTCCAAGTGTTATACTCTCGGAAATTATGGGAGCTGTGTCAAAAAGTTCAAAGAAAAGACAACGTTTGTCTTGGAAGTCATCGCCAGGTACATGAGAAAGCCAATAACACGGAGGTAGTCCATCCCATCGACTAGGTCCCCCAGCTTTGATACATCCACTGTCTTTAGCAACCTCTGTCCACCTAGGGTCATGGACGTGGACGCCGTGGGCACTGTCTTGAGGAGGGAGGCAAAACGCTCCTCCAAACTTCAAACATAAGCAGCCTGGTGAGTGCGGAGCACGCGGCGAGGGCGGTCTCGTTCCAGCTCCATGCCGAGGAAGACACGGGCTGGTCCTAAGTCTTTTCATCTTGTATGTAGTCTATTAAACAAACTTCACCGACTTCACGACCTCCTGCCTAGGTGACATAAGGAGCAGGTCATCCACATATACAAGGACAGTGATGAAGGGAGCTAATGCAAGGGTGACAAAGCGAGAAGGGTCCACCATAGTTTATTGGTGTCTACCGTTCTCAAGTATGGATGTGATCTCCTGGTTCCAACATCAAGGTGACTCTTTCAGGCCATAGAGGGCCTTCCGTAATTGCCAGAATCTGTCGGTGTCATCATGGAACCCTGATGACACCGACAGGACCATGTAGATCTCATTGTCTAGTTTCCCATGGAGGAAAGTGTCGTTGACATCCATCTCCTCCAGCTCCTTATCATGATGGGTGACAAGACTTAGCAAGGCTCGAGCAGTGGTGTAACGACCAACTGGCGTGAAGTTCTCATCAAACTCGATGCCTAGGACTTGGGAGAATCCCATCGCCGTGAGGCGAGCCTTGTACTTGTCAAGTGTCCCATCTGGCTTGTACTTGCGCCAAAAGACCCATCACGCATTAATGCCTTTGCACCCAGGAGGCAGGTCAATCAGCTCGTAAACACCATGATTGTCAAGGGTCTTAAGCTCGCCGTGCATCGTGGCTTCCCACTGCTGTACATCACGAGCCGTGCGTGCCTGAGGAGCCGTGGTAGGCTCATGGGAAAGGGATGTGGAGCCAGCAGTTGCATGACACAACAACGGCTTTAATGACAGCTATAGCTACTACACAAGTGTGCTCAGAGACAAGCAGTGCATAACCTAGGGTGGAACTGGGATGGACCACGCTAGTGACTAGGCTTAGCGCATCTATGCCTATTGGCACAACGGAAGACTGGGCTGTCTATGACCGGGATGGACGGACAGACGTGGTAGAGTTTGCCCCTACAGGGTCTATCAATACAGCAGGGACAGAAGGGCTTAACAATGGTGTCATACTAGGCATCTGTGTTATAGCCATAGGAGAAGATGAAGATGTGACCAAGGAGATTGGTACGCTTGACGAGCTGGACGAAGCAGGTTGAAGAGACAAAAATTCAGGTGTAGGCGGTGAGCCTGAAAATTGGAGAGACGAGGGTGCAGGCTACGAGGTCGAGATGGATGGGACTGCAGACAGATAATGACCGAATTTCCCTCCCACCCAAGAGAGCAGAAGGAGTGAGGTAGCAGGTTAAAGATGGCCGACATCACAAAGAAAGACTGACTCAAATAACAATGCATCATAGGACTCATTGATTTGCTCACGGACGGGGTCCCAGAAGTGCCAGGCTTTGGATTGGGATGCGACATCGAATAATGGATGTAAAGGGCCCCAAGGGGAGATTTTGCCATCGCACAAGTCATCTGGCTGTCAGGTGGAGAAAATGCACCCCCAGACGCAAGCAAGCTATAGGTCGGTACGAGTGCCGGACCAATGCTCAAAAAGTGTAATGGAATGAGGGAGAGGACCATGGGCAACACAATTCGAGACCCTGGTCATGTAGCTCATGGCCTCAAAGGCGAAGAGCGGGGGGAAGGCCATACTAAAAAAAGAGGGTCCGGACACCGTCACCAAGAGTATGGTTCGAGCGTTTGGAGACCCCATGTTTTTGGTTTATGTAAGGGGTATAGGTCTCCAAACACACCCCCTTGGATGCAAGAAAGTGGGTGCGGGACCAAGAAACTCACTGTCGTAGTGACTGCAAAAGATATGTAGGAAGCGTTGGCAGGCGCGCTCAGTCTGAGCTAACCATGTCTCAATAGTAGGGCACAATAGATGACAACCAAAATCACCAAGGAGGTTATGGAGAAGGGGTCCCATGACATCGGCATGTACACGATCAAGAAGATAACGAGGCTGAGATTCAGATTCAAAGAAGGGAGAGCAATGCATCTTGCCCTGGGAACAGTCAAGACAGTCAGCGGGTCAAGGAGTAAGGAAAGTGGAGGGTGACAAAACCAGTACCGGCTAAAGGCACATCATGCTAGAGATGGCATCGGTATGAAACTGTGCAAGACGCCAATGCAGCGGATGGACACGGTAAAGAGAGATAGAGGGTGCCACATGGACAAGGGCCATACCAACTTAGGTGGTGGGAGTGGAGAATAGGGGCATACAATACAATTTGTCACACTTAACCCCACGCAGGACGGTGCGGCCAGAGGGACGCAAACATATTGTGTATACACCTTGACTAGCAGAGAATTCCATGCTTTGATCGTCGATGGGGGGCACTGACAGACGACTGAGCTCCAAAGAAGGAACGTACAAAACGACAGGAAGGTAGAGATCACCCTTGGGACAGACAAAACAAAGGACACCGATGCCTTGAACAGGGAGAAACTGACGCGATTGAGTGCGCACAAAGCAAACAGCCCCAATAGGGGTCAGGGAGACAAACAATGAGTGGGCAGGCGTCATGTGGTGGGTGGCTCCTAAATCCAGGATCCAGAAGCCACCCGATGTACGTACTAGAGGAAGGAAACCACACGTCACCACAATGCCAATAGGGAGTGAAGAGGGAGCAGATGATGCACAAGCAACAAAAAATCACAGGAGAATGATGAACTACCAATGCTCAATCCACAAAACTAGGGGAGACACTAACCCAAGGACATGACTGGGGGAGTCACCACGAAAAACACTGTCATTCTGACATGTAAGATCATTAGCCAATGGAGTAGCAACCTTACCTTCTTGATCGTGAAGGCAAAGGAGCTGAACAAGAGATTGCTCCAGCTGAAACTCACTGTCACCCGCAATAGACGGGGCCGGCGCCCGGGTGGTGGTATCGGAGGAAGGGGATAGCCACGATGGGATGGTGTAGGCTGAGGAGGGTGGAGCTGTGTAGAGTGGTGCACCATAAGGAGGCGGCCAGCCCCAATGGTACGAGGAGGACTTGACAAAACAACAGTGGTGGGATAGGCCTGGACAAAGGACATGGCAGTCAATGATGAGGATGAGGCCGCTTGAGAGGATGATGAAAATGTAGCTGATGTATCAGATGTGCGAGCCTAGTGAGCATGCATGGAGGGGCCGGGCATGTACGCGCAAAATGGTCATTGGAACTACAGTTCTAGCAGACACAGCACCAGGGACACAAGAAAATGAGGCAGGAGTTTTCTCTTTGTCCTTGCCTTTGCCATGACCACGACGGAGGCCACGGCCTTGAGTGACAAGAGCAGAGGTTGTGGAGGTGGAAGAGGTGGAAGTGGAAGACGAAGGGGCGGTGGAGGATGAAGAAGCAATGGTAAGGGCTGCAATGCCCATGAGAGTAGAGTGATGAAGCCTCTTGTTTTGAAGACTAGTCCACCAGGCAGCAAGGCACTCTGAGGTGAAGTCCCAGAGTACACCGACAACTAGAGGAGACTTTGTTGAGACGGGCTCTGAAGCAAGACGCTGTAGCTCGTCTGCTTTGACGTTGCAAAGAAGGTTGAAGAGCTTAGGAATGAGCCCGTTGACCATAGTGAGAACAGGTGACAGCTGTCCAAGATCGGCGTCGCCGAGCTCACAAATGAGCTTGAGGGCGCGAGCCTAGTAGGCATTAGCTGTCTTGTCAGCACGCATCGGAGGCGTGTTTATCTGAATAATGAGGGCACTTTGTGCAGCTGGACTGGTGATGGTGGTGCAATATTGAAGCATAGGCACCAATGGGGTCGGCTGGGCGACCGGTGGAGGGTTCGGTGTTGAACATTCCAAGATCATCCATAAGATTCTCAGGCTCAGCAAGGATGAGAGCACGTACGAAACGAGAAGCTTTGGCGGGAGTAGGGACAAAAGGAGGATTTGCAAAAGGATCAAGGGTGAAGTAACACTCCCAGTTATGCCTGCCTTGGGTCCAGGGGCTGAAACGCACTTCCCACGAGGAGAATGTGAGGTGTGGTGCTAGGAAAGGCGGCTGGAAGAAGAAGTCATTCACGCATGGCGCAGCAGCAGGGGTGCCAGCACCATTAGCAGCAACGGGGTTGCTATTAGCATTGGGAGTGGAAGAGGCACTAGAGCTGGTACCAGTAGTGGAGCCAGCAGCAATAGTGCCAGATGTGGTCGGCAAGCGTTTGAGGACGATGCCAGTGACCTCATCAGCAAAGACAACGCGGTTGTCCTTTGCGAGCTTGAGGCAATCCTTAGCTTTGCATTATGCCTCAAGCGTTCGGTTGACCTGCCGTTGCAAGTCTGCTATGACAGACTCATCGCAACCAGGCATGGTGATGAACAAGGGACTCTGCCAAAAAAAATGGACAGAGTTTTCCCTGCCCCAGTGGGCATGAGAAAAATAGGAAGTGCCTTAAGTACGTGATGAGGACGCTGCAAGACAGTTCCCAACCCCAGCCCGAGCAAGAGGAAGAGTAGACAAAATGGGGCCAACAAGAAAGTAAGAGGAAAAAATGCAAGAACAGTAGTTGATAATTGGATGCCACCGGAGGACAACAAAGGAAGGAAAGAAGGGATGGAATGGCCATCGTGACTACAGCAGAGAGCATAGTCATTGAAGATGCAACTGAGACAAGTAGTGCAAGAGCACCAGTGACCGACACTATCCCTAGATTCGTGAGAACAGTAGTAATTGAGATGGTTGGTGTCACTACACTAGCCGCCGCCGACGACGCTGGTGTCGCTGAAGCGGCTGTTGCGTCTGATGAGGTGACAATGGCTGTTGTTGTAGAAGCTACAACATATGTGACGGGTGTAGTACTAGAGGCGATTGTGGACGTGGAAGTCGAGATCTCTTTAATGATATTGGTAGTTGCTACAACAACGGGTCTAATGATGAAAGCAGCCTTCTTGTAAACCTCGATAGCGCGGCCCACTGGAGTGGCTACAGGGGCGCATAAGGCTTTGGTTGCTACTATGAAGGTGGCTTCCGGTATAGCGGCATCGTCTATGACAGCATAGGTAGCCCTGGTGATGGCCGCCAAAACCGAAACTGTGTCTCTAGTGAGGTAGACAAAGTAGTCTGTAACAACAGCTTCAACAGTAGCAAAGTCACTCCCCCTAAAGGTAGCCTGGGTAGTGTACGGGGGGTCTCTTAACGAATGACATCGAGATTGAGAAGAGCTATTGGACACAGGCAACCCCCTACCCGCTTCACAATGGTGTCTTGCCCGACGGCTTGTACTATGCTCCTTATAGTAGGACCCCGAGGGTTGCGGTGCTTGAGGACTCATTCTGAGCCAGCGTGGCATTCTTCGCCACCAAGGTGGGGAGGCCAACATGTCTAGGTGCTGCTGTTGCAGCTGCTGTTCATGCTATTGCTGCCACTGCTACTGATCTTGTTGCGGTGACTGTAACAACTACTTCTATGGCAACACTTGAAGCTGAGGCTAAAGCACGAGCCGTGACGGAGGGCTTCTTGATAGCGGCTGGTGCTATTTCTACCTAGATTGTAGCTAGGGAGGTTGCCACTACAGTTGTGATAAGCAATGCAACAATGTAATGTAGTAGTGCACTGGCACAGAGCAATTGTGCCACAAGGTGTTGCTGCTGTTGATGCTACTAATCCTACTACTGATGTTGCTTCTACTACTCTAGTTTTTGCTCTGTTGTTCCTTCAATTGATTCTACTACTACTACTACTAGTGTTGCTTTTGCTATTACTATTGTAGAAAACATCACAGAGACACACCTAAAAACCCAAGAGCTTGTTGCTGAAGGCTACTGCAGTGATAGAAACCGTGGCAGTCTTCGAAAGATCCCCACTTGACATCACGGCAGGTGGCTGAGCAATGTCACAACCCCTTAGCACGGCCAGGTCAGCAAAGGACTGGCAGCCTGTAATGCTCTCAAAGGTGTGGCAGAGTGATTGTGTCAATCACAAAGAGGTAGAAGTTGCAGGTAGTGTAAAGGAAGATATTCTCGTCCTCACAGCCCACAGACATGAGCTATAGATTGCAGACGTCGGGAAGAAGGGTGCAATGGTGGCACAGGGACAGCGTGTTTGCGGAGTGCACGTTATGGTCAAACAAAAGGCACAACCAGGCCGAGTCCTCCTTTCAATAGAAAGTGGCCCAACCCTTATTGTTGCCAGCACAACAGCTACCGATGTTGTAGTGTGTTCCCCAGAACAGGACTTAGGACCGTCCACTGGGTCCTCTTGCTGCTCACGTCGCAGTATAAAAAAAGCCGATGGGTCTTCTTGCTGCTGCTGCTGCTACTGTGCAATAAAGGGGCTGCAGCGGTGGCAAAGAATACACTGGTGGCTGATAATAGCGCAAGCCAGAACACGCACGGAGAGGCAAGAGAAAGTCATGTCCTTCATAGATCGTGATTGCCAGGGCTAGGAGCCATGGCTAAAGAGAAGGTCAAGGCTCCTAGCCACTAGGATGTGTCGTGTGTAGCGGCGGCGGTGGGAGCTGTGACCCACGACCCAGATCTAGCATGAATTGCAAGAACGTTATGAACTCTTACTATCACTCTCACACCACTAGGAAGTAGAATGTAGTGAGAGGCACAGTGAGGGAAGTAGAAGGGTGACTTCCTCAGCTGGTGTAGAGAACCATGAGACATAGACAAGCATGGTTTTGGTAGGTCGCGCCTAGAGAGACAAGTCACATAGGATCGAAGTGAAACTTGTCAGAGGGAGAGCCAAGAGCTAATGAGCAGTGAGCTTGCTCCAACTCAAGGCTCGCCCCCAACCTCAAGACATTGTGGCAATCAAACAGGTCCCTTCCCGTTTCTGTTGTTTTCACTCACACAGAATTGTTCCAACCACGAATAGAGATCCGGGTGTGCCTAACTCTAGTACCAAATCAGCAAGAGTCAATGTAAATTAGTAAGAGTGAGCACAAGTGACGCTGATCTTCACATGGCCCATGACCATGTGCCCGCGATGACAAACTCGCCGAAAACCAAGTTTCTTCTATCAGCCGCATGCATCAATGATGTGTGGGATGTGCAACGAGGCCAAAGGTCACTACGTGTTTCTGACATAGAAACCAACAATGAAAACTCTTCAAGGACCTACCTGTGGCTCTGAAGGGATGGCCCAGTGCTCAAAGGGTGGCTAAGGACGCTAATCTTGAAGGTGGGGTATGTTGGTTAATGGTTTGCAACATAGCCGTGAGTGGGAAATGGAGGGAATAGTTTTCAGTCGTACCCGTGAAATATGTGGAGCGGACGTCCTGGTTGATGTTCAAACAGGGAGCTACACAAAAAGCACCGCCTCGAGTTCTTGAACGGTGGCAATGGTCCGGGGCACCTGTCATCTGCTAAGGACCGCACACCAAGGCTGGGAGGTACATTCATGGGGCCCATCCCAAGCTTCCGCCCAAACGAGGGCAATTACTTTTGGTGAATGATGTCGAAGGTAGGGTTTTGTTTTGATACAGGTCAACATGATAACCACATGCGTTAGACATGTTAGGCTTTCTTTCATGTGATTTCAACTTCAATTCATGTGTGAGGGGCAGATGGGGCTTATTCTCCAGAGGTAGGGGTGATTGGGGCTTACTATTCCAAGGGAGGAGCGGATGAGGCTTATTGTTTTGCATTAGGGGGGGATGGGGCTTATGATTCCAACATTGGGGTACATGAGGGTCACGGTGACAAAACAGGAGATAAGAGACATTTTGTAGTCTTTTGAAGTGCTGGATATGGGTGGACTATACTTCAACGGACCGACAAACAAGGTACCCACTATGTCAAAATTGTACCCTCGTGTGCCCGCACCTACTCATATTGGAATGGCATGTCCAGGCGACTTTAGTTTTGACATCGCGTATCGAGCATCCGGAAAAGAAGAACAGCATACCCGAGTTCGGTGCTTCAGGAATGGTGTACCACTATGTGAAAATCTTTAAACGGCGTGACCATCCATAAACTAGGTTTTTATTTCGCGCTCACCCAAACAAGATCCTGCTACGGAACACCGACAAGTACGCGGCATTGTGTCGTACAAAAATGCGATGACCCCCTTCAAAATGAGAATGAAATCGTACACCTCAAACATCTTAACGACATTACTACATAACTAAGTATGTTAAACCTCAATGTCGCCATTCCAAGACTGAAACGGGTGCGATTATTTATGAAGATGACGTCACGATTCCCGAATAGACGCACATGATTTGTATAATACAAACAAAAAATGTAGATTATGCATGGCATGTCCACCGTTTTAAACAAGGAACGACATGCCCATATGTCGTTGCTAATATTTGACATTTGGGTATGTTGTGTGCACACATAACATTCATGGGTATCATGTTCCTTTCTTCAACATGTCGGGCATCCCTTGCCAAAATTTCAACTCCTGGGTGCGCCAGCTTAATACCGTAGTACTTTATGGTTTCGCCCTTTTAATTAATTCACCATAGATGTAGTCTTGATTCATCTACGGGAACAATTTTTTTTCTACGTTCTAATTGGGTAAGATTGCTTCGAGCCGTAGCTTAGAATTCGTATTTTTTCTGCTCGCAAGCGGTCCATTTCCCGATGTGGGCGCACGTCCGACACCGGAATTAAAGCGATTGCGTGACCGCGTGGGGTCACGCAATCGCGTCTTTTACTTTGCTCAGTCTTCGAGGGCCGAATGAAACTCTGGAAAAATAAAGGGCAAACTTGTCCGAGGCGATGACCTGACCAGTCGCCACGACCTTCTGCGACGATGAGGACAGGTGTATAAGGCGAGCGACTGTTCCGAAAAATAGGTAAAATGTTATGTGACGGCCAGCAGTAGCACATGGCAAACTCCGCCGGCGAATCTCGTAAGCGCCAAACTCTGACCTGACGTGAGAGATCTACCTGGTACGCCGGCTAAACGTCAAGTTTTTAAAGGGCACTAATTTTATATCATTGTAGATGTTTCAGTCAGGACCACTTCGGCTGAACCCAACTAATTACGGAGAACAGAACAGGACCTGCCTTCGAACCGTCGTGAATGTGTGAAGGCTAGCGCGTCAGTAAATCCCAAGCAAGCATGGCAAAGTTTTTTCGAATAAATGACGGCCAGAATGGCCTGGGCGGTAAGTCAATAATTCAGCCGTTCAGGTCGGCTTACTTCTGCGACCACCGCTATCAGGGCTGAGCATCCGATAGGCTAGGAATCAGATAGGTTCAAAACTTTGCCATCTGCCTAGAACCG
>SZWC01003519.1:0-30230 GCA_023375785.1 Penium margaritaceum
GGGGGGGGGTGGGAGTCGCCTCTCAAGCGCTTGCGGACACCCGCGGAGGCAGAAGCGTAAGACCACGAGTGTCCAGGGACAAGGAAGAAATCCGGAAACATTCGATATGTCCCGACAACCGGGTAAAGACTATCGGACGCCCTCGTCCCCTGTCAACTTTCCAGATTTCCCCGCCAATGAGCTCGAGAATGTTTGACGAGGGGCCTTCCCGCGCACGGGCTCAACACCTGTACCTGTCTGGTCGCTATTTTTTAATCATGGTGGTAACGGCGACGACGAGGTAAATACCAAAACACCAAGACTACCAAAGAGCTAAGCCTGGGCCCTGCAGCGAAATTCGTGCGCAATTTCATTAAATGCTCTGTAATATTCCAAATGAGTTGCAGAAGTACTTTAAAATTCCATTTTAATCCACTTTATGGATTGAATTCCATGTATCCTCTAGTTACTCCCCGTAATTCAACTTTGGTCAGAGGATGGAGACTTAGACCTCTCTTTCATTTGCGTTCTCTTAAAAGAAGCTGTCTAGGTGATATATTTTTGCTTTTTCACCCAATAATTCTAAAAAAATTGAAGTGATCATTTCAACTGCGTACTTCCCATGCTCTAGGGACTTGAGGCCAACTTGTCTAAAATTGAACTCTCATAATAGAAAACAAGCACTGTAGCCAAGTTATGATGAATAGCATAATTTTTCCTATTTCCTGAAGGCTTCGAACGGATTTTCACATTCCTAACGATATCCCTCGAACCCATGTTCTTGGAGAGGCAAATTGCGACCGTCTAGAAAAAAGAAAAGAAAACCCTTCGCTCTGTTGTGTATACGTCTAGCCATATAGTGAATCTTTCCCAGATTAATTCCAGGCCAGACTTTTTTCATGTTAAATGACGTGATATTAATTCTATGCTAAATACCTAGCGCATTCAACACTTGCCAATAATTACACACAGTGGCCATTCTTACGAACAAATGCATCGCATTTTTCCTAAGTTAGATGCAATTTTGAATTAAAAACAAGTATATCACATGCATACGAAGAGGTCTCTACGAAAAAGTAACACCGCAAAACACAAGCAATGCCTAATCTGGCAACCAAAAGGATGCTCCGACGCAAAAGGATTGCAGTGCGTAGGTTACCATGTACTCACATGCTAATGTTTCGGAGGGAAAAATCATACATGCTTCAAATAATCAGTGTGGTCGAGGACATGCTATCTCTTTAGTTGTTGCAAGAATGTTGCATACGGAAAAAAAAAACATTCATTGAACCGTGCATCATGCCATGTCAAACATATGTGTACTTTGAGACTCGATTGTCTACACATTCCCTTTCTGTTCGATCACCAAAATTTCATGGCTTGAAACGTCCAATCAGGTGTTCAAGTGAGGTCATTCAAAAACTACTCCCAAACAACCCGACAACTCGTAAAATGACATGTTAAAAGTGAAACTCTAAAGCCAACCAATGTTCGTACTTCGATCCTTCTCCATGACATGCTCGTTCTGCATGTGTTACCACTTTATGTGTTTGAGAGCCACAAAGCCCATGATCCCTTTCCTCATTCCACTTTACACTATTTCATATGAATAAGACTGTGAACTTGTTCATGTTCATATGTCTAGACAATCACTTACCCAATGGAAAACACAATGATTCCAAAATCAACGAAATGGTGTGATGGCGATTGTACTCCACAATCCACCTTTGACACCCAGTATTCATCAATTCCGAATGGGTGAGGAGAATCAAATGACGACATTCATCCTTTCCAACCTAGATGTTTGTTCCTCTGTAGTCTTTTAACTATTGCATATACCGGTCAATGTCTCCAACTCTTGTGAAAGACATTTTCGGAATTTTCAAAGCTTCTCAAAGGGATTTCTTCCTCCCACGTCACTCCGGGGGCAATCATCTTCATCGAAGACTCTTGTAGGGGATCAAAACATTTTGAGTCTTTGGAGGCCAAAAACGAAGTTGTCATGTGCAAAGCTCTTCCAGCAAATTTGTACGTTTCTCTTTCTCTCTCTCTCCCTCTCACGTCTCTCCCTCTCTCTCTCTCTCTCTCTCTCTCTCTCTCTCTCTCTCTCTCTCCCTCTCTGTCTCTCTCTCTCTCTCTCCTCTCTCTCTCTCTCTCTCGCTCTCTCTCTCTCTCTCTCTCTCTCGCTGCCCCTATATATACATACATATTGCGCTCTCTCTCTCGCTCTCTCTCTCTCTCTCTCTCTCTCGCTGCCCCTATATATACATACATATTGCGCTCTCTCTCTCGCTCTCTCTCTCTCTCTCTCTCTCTCGCTGCCCCTATATATACATACATATTGCGCTCTCTCTCTCGCTCTCTCTCTCTCTCTCTCTCTCTCGCTGCCCCTATATATACATACATATTGCGCTCTCTCTCTCGCTCTCTCTCTCTCTCTCTCTCTCTCGCTGCCCCTATATATACATACATATTGCGCTCTCTCTCTCGCTCTCTCTCTCTCTCTCTCTCTCTCGCTGCCCCTATATATACATACATATTGCGCTCTCTCTCTCGCTCTCTCTCTCTCTCTCTCTCTCTCGCTGCCCCTATATATACATACATATTGCGCTCTCTCTCTCGCTCTCTCTCTCTCTCTCTCTCTCTCGCTGCCCCTATATATACATACATATTGCGCTCTCTCTCTCGCTCTCTCTCTCTCTCTCTCTCTCTCGCTGCCCCTATATATACATACATATTGCGCTCTCTCTCTCGCTCTCTCTCTCTCTCTCTCTCTCTCGCTGCCCCTATATATACATACATATTGCGCTCTCTCTCTCGCTCTCTCTCTCTCTCTCTCTCTCTCCCCCCCCCCCTGCCTTCATAATCCTTGCTTGTTCTCCCTGGCAAAGAGGGACGAGCGAGGACAAGGGCTGGAGGCCACTTACTCACCCTGAAAGCCTTCCATTCTCCCTGCCTCCAAATGAGCATTCCCGTTGATCGATGGCCATTTGCTTGCCGCCGTTCATCCAGTTTGCCCGCTGTGAGCTGATTAGTGGCCGAAAAGTGCATGCCGGACAGCCCTCACGATGGCGAGGGGTGGCCGCTCCAACCTCTAATGTTTTTTAGGGACGACGGTTGAACCGACTCTTCTACTACATTCCTTTCCTCATTTTGGAAGATCTCCCCATTCATGAACAAAAATGAGTAGTGAGTGATAGTGAAGAACCAATAATGAAGAAGAAAATACACAGATTTCAGTCACTAGCCAAGTAATGTACACGTGCATCAATGACCTAAGTTGCAGCTTCTAGGTGAGTACGACAACAACATCCTTCCGTGGGACAGGGCATCTCCGCAACGGCCACGTTTGCCTTCCCCAAACTTCAATGCTATGTATCCATGATATGCGTGAGTGGGAGAAATTTTCAATTCAACTGCATTCAAGTGATACAACCCGCCAATCCCATTGGTGCAAGCTACCAGTCCACTCCAATTCTGGCTGACCGTCCCAATGAGAAAAGGAGATTTGGACGCCCATGATTTTTCCTCAAGGCTCACAATTGGCCTAATGAACCATCTATAACAAAGGTTATAAGTGACACATGAACAGTTCCTTAAGGCGTGTATGGAGTAAGTAGGCTCACATGAGATACCTCATGCATCTACCCACTCGGCAGAAGCAACAACTTCTAGATCACATGCCCATAAGTGGAGTGATAGTACAAAACTAAATATAGAAGCAATGATCGGTGTAAGTTTTTATGCCATAGGAAAATTCAGTCGGATGTTGGTGCCAAGAAACACCTTGTCATTGATGCTATATAAGGCCTCATGGTTGGTTTTATCGACATGTGCCCTTTTTTTCCTGTCTCGTGTTGCAGGCCATTTAATGAGATTTACAAGGACTCAAGGAGAAGGAGCATGTCCCTCTTCACTCTTACACTTCGCCGATAAAGAGGACACCACTATAAGTAAAGCAGTGTTCAACGGAGGCGATGTGAACTACATAGACTCAGTCACTCGGTTTTCACACCACAAACCTTGACGGGGTAAGAAATTCATCCAGCCTGTCAATGGTAAGGTCCAATTACATGCGTAACATAAATCCAAGGGTGTATTTGTGCATGTTTTCTTACAAGTTTGAGATTGGAATAAATTGACATGCCACACTCGCTTCAAATGTGCTCCACCTTGTGAGAGAACATAGTAGCAAATTTCCTATTTCCTTTTAAGATAACATAAAATGGAAGGTTGTGATACATCACAAATGGTAAAAAAGAAATACGAGTGGTCTCTCGTGTGTTCATGTTTTTGTCCGTGGGAAACGAAGTGTAGCATATTCATAGAAAGAAATGAAAGCGTGCGCAACGAGTAAAATTGCATTGTGCCTTGGAGTCGTATACACATATTTGATTTCCAAGTCCATGCTCATACACTCCCATGAATTTCTTGGAATGGAGAGTTGTTGGAATATTCCAACCAACCTTTTTTATGAGCTTCGTTCTCCAGACATGGGTCGCATGTCAGACGATGGCTACAGACATGGACACTCCATCTTGGCCACCAATAGTGTTGTGACATTGCTTGTCCCGCCTTTTGCTGTTCCACAAGTCCTACTCTTAGCGGATAATGCTATTTACATATTTCCTTGCTCAAATATCTCTCAAGTTCAGCACACAAACACGTTATCCATGTCTTGAGATTCGAATAAGTTCTACTCAACCATGATTGTTGAGGTTCCTTCAAAACAACATTCACATAGTGTTCCATGCTGAGTCCGTGTACAAAGTCATTTTAGTGGATTATGTTTTGGGGTGGATCCTGCATGGGTGCGGTGGGATGTTGGTGCCGATGTGTCACTGATGCATTGGACATGAAATGTTTGTTAGTTTTAGTGGTTGATACTGTGTCCACGAGTGGTCTACATAGTTGAACGGCCACTTAATTGGCCTTGGTTGATCTCAGCACGTGTCTTTTGAAGTGAGCCTGGCTAGCGATACTACCAAAGATGAATTCCATTCTATGAATTGACAGAAGTAATGTTTCAGGCCAAGAAAAGACCAAGTTATCACCATTGCGAAGGTGTGGCCCATCCAAGATGATTCTTCATTTTTTTGGATGTGCACAGGTGTACACTTGTATGAATATGCGTCCAACGTATTCAACATTGTCTTGTACAAGCTTGCACTTTCTCACTTTGCATGAACATTTTTTCTCGGAAGAATTGCAAAGAATCATTCTAAGTTTTGCGCACAAAATTCTATTGGTTACATAGAAAACCAAGTACATTCCAAGAAATCAAGCTAAACTGGCCAAGTTGCTTCTTGTAACGTGTCGAGTCTCCGGCTCCTGCTCTGAAGTCGTCGTCGGAGTTTGCAGAATGGTGTTCTTAGTCCACGTCAGGGCTTTACCCCCTTCGCAGGATTGAGGGGCAATCGTCATCAACAACCCAGAGCAGGGAGACTCAAATGTTTTGAGTCTCCGGAGGCCCACTTCCGTTTTTAACCTTACCCTTGGTTTTGGGACCCAATCCGAGTGTTTTTACCTCGAACTCGTGCATTCGCACGAGTCTCCCTATTTCGTAATCCATAGTTTATCCTAAACAAGATTGATTTTCGTTTCTTACGCGTCGGCACAAATTTGTACCTTGTGAGGCATGATCGGCGATTTCGCGCTGACTTCTCTCGTGCGCTTTCCTCGTCCTCGCCCCCCCCCCCCTCCCTCCCCCTATCCCTCATCTCGCTTGCTCGTTTGCAAGAAGGATGAGAGGGGGCGAGGGCACGAGGCCACGAGGCCTCGTCCTCGAGACCCTTGTGGCCCCTCAGCCGTCGATCGGGCTGAGTCCGCGATCGGCGGCTTGCGGCTGGCCGGCTGGTGGCCGACCGGTCACTTGGCCCGCCGCCGGCCGTCAAGCCGACCGGCAACGAGCTGGCTGGTGGCCAGCAAAGTGCTGGCCGCTGGCCAGCCCTCGTTGACGTGAGGGGTGGTGCGCAACCACCCCTCGCTTCAGCGAGGAGGGAGGGCTGAACTGGCCCTCCCGCTACACTCCTCCCCACTTGTTATGAACCGTTTCGGTTCATGAACAACAAGGAGAATTGTCAGTTAGTGAGTCATCAACATTGTGAAAGAAAATTAACAATTTCAATCACCAGCTAAACATGAACACGTGCATGGCACTTAGACCTAAGCCATAGCTTGACGGTTAGCATGGCTAGCGGCCTCCCCTCTTTAGGCAGGAGCGTCCGTGCGATAACCATGTTGGGCGTCCCCAACCTCCTATGGTTGCAGCCCATGAATGCCGCCTTGCAAGAATGTTGTTCACTTTTTCCGCGTTTAGGTGGTGCCTCTTGACACGCGTTGATCTGTGTGAGCTGCCAACTCGCTCCAATACTCGTTCACCACCGCTTTGGACAACCAAGATTCGGGCTCCCATGAGTTGTGTTCAGGTCCACACGCGGCCCTATGAACAAGGTATTCCCCAACAACCCACGAATGGAGAGTATGCTCTCGGTGCTGAAATAGGCGCAAAACCTCGTATTGGCCACCGGCAGCAAGGACTACCGGTGGTGGGTGCACGGTTCCCTCAGCCGTGTATGGAGCCAACAGGCTCACATGAAACATGTCATGTATCTTCATGCCAGGCAGAAGCAACAATCGGTATGCCACTAGCCCGATGCGTGCAATGATGGGAAACGGCCCAATGCACTTTGGTAGAAGTTTTCGCGCCCCTGGCGAATTCAGCCGAAGGTTCCTAGTACAAAGAAGTACTTTGTCATCGATACCAAACGAGACCTCACGGCGACTTTTCTTGGCATATGCCTTTTGTCGTTGCCGAGCACTTTGAAAGTGACCCTTCGCCTCTTGTAACAAGGAGTCTATGCACTCGGCAAAGGCTTGAGCAGAAGGAACCTTTCCTCCTGTACTCATTCTCTTAAAAAATGAAGAGGGCACCACTAGATGTCGACCACTGTTAAACACAAACGGTGTGAATGATGTATCTCGTTCACGGAGTTATTCACCGCAAACTCTACCGGTGCTAGGAATTTGTCCCAGTCATGCATGGTAGGATCCATGTACATGCAAAACATTTATCATAGAGTGTGGTTCATGCGCTTTTTTTGTCTGTTAGTTTGAGGGTGAAATGTTGTCGACATTTGCGACTCACTACCGAAGTACTTGTGCATCTTTTGCCATAACGTTCAAGCAAATTTGTATCTTGATCGGAGACAATGCGCAACGGCAAGCCGTGGTACCTTACGATACCCTCAAAGAAGAGATAAGCGGTCACCCCTGCATTCACATTAGTGGTTGTAGGAATGAAGTATGTCATCTTTGTCAAAGGATCCACAACCATTAGTATTGCATCGTGGCCACGGGCCGTGTCTGAAAGACAAGTAATGAAGTCCATGCTCACGCACTCCCATGGAGTTCCAGGAATTAGAAAGCTGTTGGAGGAGTCTAGCAGGCTTCTTGTTACTAGCCTTATTCCGAAGACATGGGTCGCATGTCACGCAAAACGTACGAACATCGACACTCCATCCTGGCTACCGATAGTAGTCCTAGAGTGCCGATCCGGTCTTTCGAGGTCCCACATGACTTGCGACTGGCGGGTCGTGGAACTGGGAGATAATATTTGTTGGAAGGTCTCATGAGTTTGTCACAACAACTTGTTCTCTGTGTCAAAGGATTCTTGCGGCCTCCACCAAGCCGTACTTGTCCATATTTTGAGAGTCTTGAAACCAGGAATCCACACAGTATCCCATTCGGATCTTGTTTACAAAACTGTTGTAATGGATAATCTCTTGTGGTGGTTTATGCAAAGGTGTAAAGAGATCTGGTGATCTTATAATTGCTTTTGCAATGGTTATAAAGCACACACCAACCTCAGTGGTTGCTTTAATTTCCATGGGCTTTTGGCTTAGTGGATTGGCCACATTGATGTGTCCTGGCCAATATTGCCATGTGAATGAGAATCGGCTCAGGTATTCGCTCCAACGCGCCTGTCGTAGACAGGTTCGCTTGCGTTTGAAAAAACACCAATGGATTATGGCTTGTCGTGACCGTCACAACCCCTTCAGCACCCTCGAGGTAGCAACGCCACATCTTGAAAGCATGTACTACTACAAGGAGCTCTTGATCCCCAATTGTGTACCTCGTTTTTGTAGGGATGAGTTTCTGGCTCTCATATGCAACTGGATGACTGTTCTACACAAGGACGGCTCCGAGTTCTACTAGCAAAGCATCATTTCGAACCTCCCACAGTTGCGATGGATCCGGAAGAGCTAGGACGGCTGCTATGGATAGAAGCTCTTTGACTTTGAGAAAAGCGTTATCGCAATCAGCTGTGCATTCCAAGTGCACGTCATTTTGCGTGAGCCTGGTTAGCGATACTACCGGGGTCAAACACCCTTGCATAAACCATCAAAAGTATTTTGCAAGGCCGAGGAAAGAGCGAATCAGTCCAACGTTTTTCGGGCGTGGCCAGTCTACATCGGCTTGGACCTTTCGTTGGTCGACACGGATGCCGTCATTGCGGACGATGTGTCCCATGTATTCGAGCTCATCCTGTGTAAACTCGCACTTGCTCAATTTTGCATCGAACCTCTGTCCTCAAAGGATTGCGAGGACTTCGCGCAGATGTCTGATGTGCTCTTGTATTGACTTGGAGAAAACCAGGATGTTGTCTAGGTAAGCCAAGACAAACTGGCCGAGTTGCTTAGCGAACGTTTGGTTTATTTCCCCCTGGAATGTTGTCGGGGCCTTTGTAAGCCCAAAGCATAACACTCAAAACTGATGGTGTCCCATGTGCGTTCAAAATGCGTCTTTGAGCATATCATCTTCCGTGATGCGGATTTGATGGTACCCTTGAGACAAATCCAAGGACAAAAATACTTTTGCCCCTTGGAGCTGGTCAAAAAGGTCCCCAATCCGCGGTAAAGGGAATCGATTTTTCACCGCTAGCTTGTTCAACCCCCAGTAATCCACGCACATGTGTAAACCACCATCCTTTTTGTTCATGAAAAGGAACGGTGCGCTGTACGACAAGCTACTTGGCTCGATCCATCCTTTTGCTGGGTGCTCTTTGATTTTGCATTTGGCCTCTCGCCTTTCTGATCGATTAAGGCGATACATGGTTCTGAACAGAGGAGTTGCCTCCGGTTGTAGCGGAATTGTGTGGCCCATGTGTCATTCTGGTGGAAGCCGAGCCGGTGGGTCTTGGTACACATCGGAGAACTCCGCCAATAGATGTTTCATCTCTTGTGGCGTGTCTTCTCTCACTTCATCCTCCACTTTATGCAGATGAGCCTAGAAGAATCGACAACCGTTGAATACGCCTCTTGACTTGCATCGCAGACAAGCTAGCATGGATTTTAAGTCAAGACGTTGACAATTCCATACTCGGAATCAGAGTAAAGCGACGCTGTCCATTTTGCAGTATCAAACACCTTGATTCGAATCACATTGGAGCTTTGTTTTGGCAGAGCCAGGGATTGCCTAGCACCATGTCAAACGGGTCAAGAAGGTTGAGTACCCTCAACGTGACACTCTGTGTGTAACCTTGAATACAATGTTTTTCCTTATAAGTACTGGTCATGGGTATTATTTGATCGTCACCGACAACAAGTGCGCCTTCCGATGGCACATACTTTACCACCTGTCGGATAAAGCCAAGACTAACAAACGAGTCGTCTACTCCAGTTTCAGCTAGTACGTTTGCGGAAGCACCAGCTAGGTGTCCCTTGAACTACATCGTCATAGTACCTCCACTATTCCGAGTGAACAGGATCGACGACGGCAAGCCGAGTTTTTGATAAATACGGAATCTGTACGATGGGCGTCACAACTCCCATGATTCACCCACTTGAGTGCACATATTGTGGGCACGTGTGAATTTGGCTAGCACCTTCCTGTCTTTAAAATTGACTGGGTCAAATTTGTCGAAAAAAGGTACCGCGAACATGATTGAACTCATTGCTCCGAGGGTGTTTGCTTCAATCACTATGTCATACAAATATTGCACAGTGGTTGGTGTTGCCAACACTAAGCATGTACAATCATGCATCTCATCCGGAGATGCAAGGTTAAGTGGGCAATGTCAGTCAGGAAGTGTAGAATGCAGCTGAAAAAGCGGAGAGAAAGCAACAAAGAGATTTGAACTCGTAAAAAACTCAAATTGTTTAACATCCTCATCTGAAAACATGAATCCACACTTTTGATCCAGTTTTACCCCTGAGTGGTCCCCATTAACATCACTCAGGGGTGGAGAAACCCCACGGCCTTGTTCGTTACCACGGCCGGGCCCGTTACCTCGACCGCGACTCTGTCCACGGCTCTGTCAGAGGCCTCCTGCTGCACCCTCCCCACGAGGTGCTACTGCTGCGGCTAACGCCGTGGCCTACTGCCACCACCAATAGCCTTAGGGCACTGAGCCCTGAAGTGTCTGGGCTACATGTAGTTGTGGCAGAGTCCCTCACAGAAGGCCGTGGTACGATGCTCACGCGCCACATGCAGCTCATCATTGTCGCGGCCACGCTTATGGTTGGGGGGCTTGTTCCCACCAGTCTTCTTAGCGGAGGGGGTTACCGGCTGCTTGCCCTTGACCTCATCCCACTGCCTGGTTGTCCCTCCAGCCCTTGCCGCCTCCATGCATGCATCGCAGCCTTGCTGTACACGTGCGTTTGGTCGTGCATCTAGGTAGTGCTTCGGGTTCGCCAAATACACTTCGCTCATGTAGTCTCGCAACGCCCTCTAGCTTGTCCAAGCTTAGCCCGTTACGGTCGTGGTGGTCATGTCTTTCAACTTCTCGCTGGTAAGACCATTGCTTAAGTATATTCAAGCAAGCACTGTGGGCACTTGAAGGTTTGGGTACCGATGCTCCCGGTGAAGCTTTCGCCTTCCTCCACAAGTGCCGTAAGCTCGCTCAAGTAGGCCTCAAGCGAGCTACCCAGTTGCCTGAAGTCCTTGATCTTGTGGAAGGCGCGCTACACATCCTCACGCTAGGTACACTTCTTACGCACGTTTGCCCAGAAGGCTTCCCACGGCATGGGCTGCCACTCGAGGTGTGGCCTCTGCGCACTCCACTCCTTGATCACGCACTTGAAGAGCTTGTCTTCAAGCCGAGTTGTGGTAAGATTGACCCACTGATTGAGTGGAGCCTTGTGGATGCGTAGGACGTGCTCCATACGGTTCAGCTAGTTGGTGAGCTTCACGCTCTTCCATAAGATCTCCACACTGTGGAGGAAAGACGTGTTCATGACCGGCCCCGAGATCGTCAAGGTAGGCAAGGTATCGTTGCCACCAGTAGTGGCATCTACAACTATAGCGTGCTGCATTTGCTACTGCATCCGCACACGAGTCATGCTCTGCAACGTCTTGCCTAGGTCTTTGCATCAATGGCTTGCCTCATGGGCGGCCAGGCACTGCAGCTGGCGATCACGGTCAAGGTCCGTGATGATCTGCCCAACTTGGGCCTGCAAGTTGGCGAACGCAAACTTAAGCTCTAATGTCGTCAGAGCATCGACGATAGCCTCCAGGGCCTCGCGTTGTCCGTGCACCTTTACCCACTGCAGGAGGGTACGGTTCACATGCACACCTCCAAGGAGTCCCACCTTTCGGAGGAGACTATCGTCAGCGACAATGCTCAAGTGGACGCTGCTCTACCCCATTGCGGCCACATTGTAGGAAGGGAGATCCACCCCCATACCTTTGAGTGGTACCGTACCTCCACCGTCGGTGGTGATCTTGAATCGGCCCGCCGCTTTAGTAGAAAACTCCGCAAGCCTATGGCAGTCATCGCGAATTGCTTCCGCGGCGTCGTCATCCGGCTCGTTCTCGCGGGAACTTCCCGCTTGGCTGCTTTCGGCGCCCTTGCTGATCTCGGCAGTCTCGTTGCCGTTAGCAACTTCAGGCGATGTGGCAAGCGCCTTGCCCTTTTTGAGCAATCAGCTCGAGTTTGCCACGCGACGATGGCGATGATCGTGATCCTTGTCGCCTTCGCCATTGTCGGCATCGTACTCTTTGTTGGGGTCCTTCTCCAGGAGATCCTCCTCCATCGCGTCGTCCGTCGCGCGAGGGTTGCCCACGTGTAAATTGACATTCTCGTCAAGCACTTTTGCGGCCTCAGCTTGCTTCTTGGTATAGCCGAGGTTGGCGTCGGTTGCCTTGGGCGGTACGGTCGCCTTTGGCGGTACGGTTGCCTTTGGATTGGCAAACATGCTGATGGCAGGGCTTGTAAAATTTGGAGTCTGCCGAGTGCTCATGCTGAGGCCATCACCACCTTGCCCTTGTTGGTCTTGGATGGTCCGGCACATGCCATCTCGTCGCTCGTGCAACTAGCACGTGAAGACCGTTGTGAGGATCACCTCACAACTTTGAGGAGGAATCGCCTCCTAAAATCTTGCTCTTATGATCGGTGAGGGAATTATATTTTGAATTTCCATTTTCCTAGGCTGCCGCATCAGCACAAGGTCATGGGTTTTGAAACTATTCTTCCTAAGTAGTGACTCACGGCACTTGGTAGCAACTAGGATATAGGAAAACAGAAAAAAACAATACAAGGGAATAACAAGAAGTGTGAGTACCGCTCACAAAGCAAGGACAAGGAGTAAGAAGGGAATTACAAGTCCTAGAAACTCTTTAACTCCTTCTTCTAACTACTTTGTCCTCCTCCAGTCTTCTTCTCTTCCTTGGCCTCCCTTTGAGTCTTCTTCGCGCGTCTCGCGCCCCTCGGTGGCATCCTCCTTAAGTCGCCGGTGTTGGGGAAGCCACCAAAAGTCGTCAAGGTGTCGTCCTCCCTGTTTCTAAGGTGTTCTCAGGCCGTGAGAGTCCCTGGCCTTGGGAAGGAACGCTGTCCCCATTTTCTTTGTTGAAGGAGGGGGAAGGAAACCTTGGAAATGTGGGCAGATTGGTGGTTTTGGGGGTGGGTACTCCCCATTCCGTCAAAGGAAAATTCACCTAGCTCCCTGGGATAGAGAAGAAGCTCAAAGAAGTTGGAAGTTTCAGGTAGAGCTCTTCAAGAGCTTTGGAACGTAATTTTTGGCGCTTGAAACGGATTAGTGTGGACATCGTATACCCCTTTGGCGTTTATGCTACTGCTTGTAGCTACCGGCGGCGTTTAATGTATGGCATAGCCGCCGCTTCTGTCCAACGCTTAGTCGCGGGGGTCGTCAGGCTCTGAGAACCACGGTAGTGTATCAAGTCTCTAGCTCCTACTCTGAAGTCATCGTCGGAGTACGCAAAATTGCGTTCTCAATCCGCGTCAGGGGTTAACCCTCTTTGCAGGACTGAGGCGCAATCGTCATCAACGACCCAGAGCAAGGACACTCGAATGTTTTGAGTCTCCGGAGGCCCATTTCTGTTTTTAACCTTACCATTGGTTTTGGGACCCAAGCCGGGGGTTTTAATCTTGAACTCATGCATTTGCACGAGATTTCTGGATTCGAAACCCATAGTTCTTCCTAAACAAACTTGAGTTTCATTTTTTATGCGTCGGCACGAAATGGTCCCGTGCGAGGGACGATCAGTGATTTCACGCTGACTTCTCTCGTGTGCTTCCCTCATCCTTGCCCTCACCCTCGCTCCCCCTATCCCTTGTCCTTGCTTACTCGTTTGCAAGGAGGGCAAGGGGGAGCGAGGCCACAAGGCCACGAGGCCTTACCCTCGAGGCCCTCGTGGCCCCTCAGCCACCGATCGAGCTGAGGTTGCGATCGGCGGTTGGCGGCTGGGCGGCTGGTGGTTGGCCGGATGCTTGGCCGGTCGTCGGCCGTCCAGCCGGCCGACAGCGAGCTCGGCGGCGACCAGCAAAGTCCTGGCCGCCGTCCAGCCCTCGCTGACGCGAGGGGTGATGCGCAACCACCCCTCGCTTCAGCAAGGAGGGAGGGTTGATCCGACCCTCCCGCTACACTTCCCAAACGTTTGTTTAAAAAATGGCTTTCTCTTCCCAGGGAACTAGTCAAAGAGGTCTTGAAGACGTGGTAAGGGGATTGGATGGGTCATCATTTGCTTTTCAGTGTGTACTCTATGCACATGCATAAACAAGCATCCATTTAATGAATAGGATTGGTGCGTTGTACAGCAAGCAACTCAACTTGATGTATTGCAACAGGCCGGAACCTCTAGCTCTTCCTTTGAAGTCGTTGTCGGAGTTCACAGAACAACATTCTCAATGCGCGTCAGGGGCTTACCCCCTTTGCAGGACTAAGGGGCAATCTTCATCAACGACCCAAAGTAGGGAGACTCAGATATTTTAAGTCTCTGAAGGTCCACTTTTGTTTTTAACCTTACCCCTGGTTTTGGGATCGAAATTGGGAGTTTAAACCTCAAACTCGTGTGTTCGTACGAGGTTAAAACCCCCGAGTTTAACTTCAGGGGTTTTTAACCTCAGACTCGTACAAGTTCAAGGTTAAACATTCACAAGGTTAAAAACCCCGAGTTTTTGTCCTAGTTGGCCACAACTGAGCTTTGATTTACGTTTTTTATGTTCAAGCGCAAAATTGCTGCGTGCGAGGCAGGCCGACGATTTTGCGACAAGATCTCTCTTCTTTCATCCCTCGTCCCCCTCACTTGTCCTCGCTCGCTCCCTTGCCCCCGCTTGTAAGGAGGGCAAGTGGGGGCAAGGACATGAGGCAATGAGGCCTGAGCCTCGAGGCCCTCGTGGCGCTCTAGCCGCTGATTGGGCTAAGGCCGCAATCGACGGCTGGTGGCTGGTCGGCTATTTGCCGGCCGATCACTTTGCCGGCTGTTGGTCGTCCAGCTGGCCGGCAACCAGCTGGCTGGTGGCCAACAAAGTGCTGGCCGTTGGCCAGCCCTCGTTGATGCGAGCGGTCGTGCACAACCGTCCTTGGCTTCCATGAAGAGGAAGGGTCGAACCGGCCCCTCCCGCTACATTCCTCCCCATTTGTTATGAACATCTCAGTTCATGAACAAAAAACAGGATTGTCAGATAGTGAGTCATCAACTTTGTGAAACAAATTTGATAACTTCAATAACCAGCAAAACATGAACACATGCTTGGCTCTTGGACCTAAGTTACAGCTTATTGGTCGGCACGGCTAGCGGCCTCCCCCCTTTATGCTAGAGCATCCGTGCGACAACCATGTTGGGCGGCCTGAACCTCCTATGGTTGCACTCTATGAATGCCACCTTACAAAAATGTTGTTCACTTTTCTGTGTCTAGGTGGTGCCCCCTGACATGCGTCAATCTGTGCGAGCTGCTAGCTTGCTCCAATACTCGTTGACCACCCGTGTGGGCAACGAAGATTTGGGCTCCCATGAGTTATGTCTAGGTCTACACCTGACCTAATGAACGAGGTATTCCCTAATAGCCCACGACTGGAGAGTATGCTCTTGGTGCTGGAGTAGACAAAGAACCTTGTATTGACCATTGGCGGCAAGGTCTACCGGTGGTAGCTGAACGGTTCCCTCTGCCGTGTATGGAGCCAACAGGCTCACAGGAAACACATCGTGTATCTTCATACCTGCGAAATAATCAATCAGCATGCCACTAGCCCGATGCGTGCAATGGTGGAAAATAGCCCAATCCACTTCGGTAGAAGTTTTTGCACCCCTGGCGACTTCAGCCAAAGATTCTTAGTGCTAAGGAGCATTTTGTCACCGATGTCAAACGAGACCTCAATACGATTGTTCTCAGCATATGCCTTTTGTCATTACCGAGCAGCTTGACGATGACCCTTTACGTCCTGTGACAAGGAGTCTATACGCTTGGAAAAGGGTTGAGCAAAAGGAACATTTCCTCTTCTGCTTCCACTCTTCACCAATGAAGAGGACACTACTCGATGCCGACTACTGTTCAACACAAATAGTGTAAATTGTGTAGATACGTTCACCGTAAACTCCCTCGATGCTAAGAATTTGTTCCAATCATTCATGATAGGGTCCACGCACATGCGGGGCATTTGTTCTAGAGTGCGGTTCGTGCGCTCTGTTTGTCTGTCAGTTTGGGGGTTAAACATTTTCGACATTTGCAAATCGCTACCAAAGTACTCGTGCATCGTTTGCCAAAACTTACTAGAAGATCTCCTACTGTAGTGATTTCCATGTTAGCTCAATTTTCAGGACCTAGTTATGTGACTTCCATATTCTCCCAATTTTGGCCATTCTTCCATTTTACAAGTGATTCTCCCATCATGTGTGCCTTTTCCTCCTTGTTTTTCATATTCTCCCAACAATCACAAACGTGTTTTCAAGCATAGGCAAACTTCCCTTTGAAAGGCTACATACTCCAAAATGTTACGAAGAATAAAACAAAGTACACTTTGATTTATTGTTGTGTTAACTGACGAGCTCCTCTGAATTCCTATGTAAAGAAAACTTGACAGTTCATGAAGGCCGGAAAACTTTTGTGTAGGAAAACTATGTGGGGATGTTTTTTCACAGTGATCCTCCCATGCACGCTATGTTTTGGGAGGTGGAGGTAGGTGAATGGAAGATCATTATTTTGAACAAATATGACAAGTAGTATGGTATCTAGATCGGAGAAGATGCACAACGACACACCGTGGTAGTTTACGACATCCTCAAAGAAGAGACGACCAGTTTCCTTTGCATTCACATAAGTGGTTGTAGGAATTATGTGTGTCATCTTCGTCAGAAGATCAACAGCAAGTAGTATTGCATCGTGGCCACGGACCTTGTCCAGAAGACTAGTGATGAAGTCCATGCTGAAGCACTCCCATGGAGTCCCAAGAATGGGAAGCTGTTGGAGGAGTCCAGCAGGCTTCTTGTTACTAGCCTTGTTTCGAAGACATGGGTCACACGTCATGTAATACTTCTGGACATCAACACTCCATCTAGGCCACCAACAGTGGTCCGAGAGTGCCTGTCTTGTCTTTTGAGGTCCCACAAGACCTACGACCAACAGGTCGTGGAACTAGGAGATGATCTTCACTCGAA
The DNA here is from genome assembly GCA_023375785.1 of Penium margaritaceum. Taxonomy (NCBI): domain Eukaryota; kingdom Viridiplantae; phylum Streptophyta; class Zygnematophyceae; order Desmidiales; family Peniaceae; genus Penium; species Penium margaritaceum. Next base: position 16,873 of record SZWC01003519.1, read on the forward strand.
GTTCTCCCGACTCTTGCACAACTCGTTCTGTGTGCCAAAATATTTCCTGCGGCTTCTACCAATCTGTATTTGTCTAGGTTTTGAGAGACTTAAAACCAAGAATCCACACAGTATCCCATCTGGATCTGTTGACAAAACCGTTGTAATGAATAATCTCTCAAGGTAGTTACCACCGAGGCGCAGGGGGCTCTAGTATTTGCACAGTTGTTGTCACAATGGCCAAAAAACATCCATCAGCCTTGGTGGTTGCTTCAATGTCCAACGGCAATTGACTTAGTGGATTGGCCACATCGATGCGTCCTGGCGGTTGTTCCAATGTGAATAAGAATTGGCTCACGTATTTTCTCCAACACGACTATCATCTTGACAGTTTTGGTTGCGTTTGGAAAAACACCAATGGTCAGTTACGATTGTCACACCCCCTTCAGCACCCTCAAGGTAGCAAAGCCACATCTTGAAAGCATGTACCATCGCAAGGAGCTCTTGATCCCCAGTCATGTACCGTGTTATCGCGGGGAGGAGCTTCCGGCTCTCATACGCAACTAGGTGACAGTTCTGCATGAGGACAGCCCTGAGTCCTACTACCAACGCACCACGTCGAACCTGCCATGGTTACGATGGATCTGGAAGAGCTAGGAAGGGTGATGTGGATAGAAGCTCTTTGACTTTGAGAAAGGCGTTCTCGCAATCAGATTCCCATCTCAATGCACGTATTTTTGCATGAGCTTGATTATCCATGCTGTTAGGGTGGAATACCCTTGCATAAACTATCAAAAGTAGTTTGCAAGGCCTAGGAAAGACCAAATTTGCCTGACATTTTATGGGCGTGGCCAGTCCACCACGGCGTGGACCTTTTTTTGGTTGACACAGATGCCGTACTTGTTGAGGATGTGTGCAAGGTATTCGAGCCAATCTTGTGCAAACTTGCACTTGCTCACTTTTACATATAACTTCTATACCCGAAGGATTGTGAGGACTTTGCGTGGATGTTCTATGTGCTCTTCCATTGATTTGGAGAAAACCAGGATGTTGTCTAGGTGGACCAAGGCAAACTGACCGAGTTGCTTGGAAAACTTTTGGTTAACTTCTCCATGGAAGGTTGCCAGGGAATTTGCAAGCCCGAAGCATAACAGTGAGAACTGATAATGTCCCATGTGCGTACGAAACGTGATTTTGTAAACATGATCTTCTCTCATGTGGATTGGTGGTACCCTTGAGACAAATGCAAGGACAAAAATACCTTTTCCCCTTGGATTTGGACAAATAGGTCTTCAATCTACGGTAAGGAGAATCAAATATTCAGTCAGGTTGTTCAATGTCCCGTAGTCCATGCACATGCATAAACCACCATCCTTTCTGTTAAAAAAAAAGGACCGGCGCATTGTACTACTAGATGCTTGGCTTGATCCATCCTTTTGCAAGGTACTCTTTGATTTGGCGTTCGGCCTCTCATCTTTCTGGTGGACTAAGGCGATACATGGGTCTAAACGAAGGAGTGGCCTCCGGTTATAGTGGAATCGTGTGGCCCCTATGTTTTCTGGTAGAAGCCCAGCCGGTGGATCTTTGAATACACTTTAGGACTTTGCCAATATAGATTTAATCTCTTGTGGCATGTTTTCCTTCATGTCGTCCTTCACTTTCTGTAGCATGGCCAAGAAACATCGACAAACATGTCGAATACGTCTCTTGACTTGCGTTGCATACAAGTCGGCATGGACTTAGATTCAGGCGAGTGACAATTTCATCTCGGAATCCAACGTAAAGCGATGCTATCCTTTTTGGAGGGTCAAACAATTTGATTCAAAGCACATTAGAGCCTTGGTTTTATGCAGCCATGGATGGCCTAACACCACGTCAAACGGATCAAGAAGGTTGAGTACCTTCAACGTGACACTCTGTGTGTACCCTTTTATACAAAACTTCACTTTACAAGTACTGATCACATGTACCGTACGGTTGTCATTGACAAAAACTGTGCCATTCAATGGCTTGTACTTCAGGCCAACCTGTCGGGTGAAACCAAAGCTAACAAATGATTCATCTCCTCCAGTGTCAGCAGGTATGTTCACGTGAGCACCGGCCAGGTGTTCTTTGAACTGCATCGTCATGATACCTCCACTCTTTCGAGTGAATAGGCGCGACGACGGCAAGTTGAGTTTGTCATAAACACGAAATCAGTATGGTGGGGGCTGCAACTCCCATGATTCACCCACTTGAGTCCACATCTTGTGGAAACGTGTAAACTTGGCTAGCACCCTCCAGTCATCTGACTCGGTCAAAATCGTCGACTGAGAATACCGTGAATGTAATTGAGCTCATTGCTTTCATGACGTTTGCTCCAATCACTGTATCCGATAGTTCATGGGTACTGGATGGTGTCGCCACCACAGCGTAGGTTCGGTCATGCATCTCGCCCGGTGATGCAAGATTTAGTGGGCACTGTCGATCAGCAAGTGTAGAATGAGTTTCAACAAGTGGAGAGAAAAAGACAAAAAAGTTTGAACTCGTCAATAAGTCAAACTGTTTTACACCCTCATCTAAAGCATGAATCCACACTCGCGGTCCACACTTATCCCTGATTGGTCCCCACTAACGTCACTAAGGGGTGGGGAAAACCCGCACCACGACCTTGTCCATTTCCACGGCCGGGTCCATTGCCACGACGGTGTCCCTCTCCACGGCCTTGTCCGCGGCCTCCTGCTACAACATCCCCACGAGACGCTGCAGCCGCGGCTTACGCGCCAGCCTCTTTTCCACTACCAGCAACCTCAAGGCACTGAGCCCTAAAGTGGCCCGGCTACATGCAGTTGTGGCAAAGTCCATTGCCGAAGGCCGTGTTGTGTCGCTCACGTGCCGTCAATAGCTCGACGTTGTCACAGCTACGCCTGGCAGGCACACTTGGGGTCTTGTGCCTGCCAGTCTTCTTGACTAGAGGATTTGCAGGTTTCCTGCCGTTGGTCCCGCCCCGCTGCCCGGCTGCTCCTCCAGTCCTCGCAATGTACATGCGCATGACGCGGCCTTGCTATGCACATAAGTTTGGATGTGCGTCCGAGTAGTGTTTCGGGTTCATTAAATACACTTCACTCATGTAGTCTTGCAACGTCCTCCCGCTCATCCAAGCCTGGCCGGTTACCGTTGCGGTGGTCTTGTCCTCTAGCTTCTTGCTGACAAGACCGTCTTGCAAGTACTCCAACAGCATGAACTCCAGGTGCTTGAAGGTCTAAGTCCCATCGCCCTCAGTGAAGCTTTTGGCTTCCTCCACAATTGCGGTGAGCTCCCTCAAGGAGGCTTCCAGTGAGCTAGCCAGTTGCCTAATGTCCTTGATCTTGTGGAAAGCACACTTTGCCTCCTGACGCTGGGTGCACTTCTTACGCATGATTGCACTAAAGGCCTCCCACGACATGGGCTGCCAGTCAAGGTGTGGTTACTACGCACCCCACTCCGTCACAATATACTTGAAGAGCTTGTCTTCAAGCCATGTCCTCGCAAGGTTGCCCCACTCACAGAGGGAAGCCTTGTGGACACGTAGAGTGTGCTCCATGCGATTCATCCTATTGGTTTGCTTCACACCCTTCCGGACAATCTCCAAACTATGGAGAAAGGATTTTTTGATGACCAGCCACGAATTCATCAAGGTAGGCAAGTCGTTGCTACCACCGGCAGCAACATCAGCACCTATGGCGCGCTGCGCTTGCTGTTGCATCTGCTGGGTCACTTTCTACAACCCCTTGTGAGGTCGTCTCATCGGTAGCTTGCCTCATGGGCGATCAGGTGTTGCAGCTGGCTATCACATTCAAGGTCCATGATGCTCTGTCCGGCGTGGGCCAGTAGGTTGGCAAATGCGAACTTGAACTCTGATGTCTTCAAAGCATGAACGATAGCCTCTAGTTCCTTGCATTGCCCGTCTACCTTTACCCACTGCAGGAGAGTACAATTCACGTACATGCCTTCAAGGAGTCCCATCTTCCGAAGGAGGCTGTTGTTAGCGAGGACGCTCGAGTGGACGCGGGTCTGACCCATTGCGGCCACGTCATACGAAGGGGGTGCGCCTCCACTCCTCCGAGTAGTGTCGCACCTCCATTGTCAATGGTGATCTTGAGTCGGCCCGCTGCCTCGACGGCCAACTCGGCAAGCCTTTGGCGGTTATTGCAAATTGCCCTTGTAGTGATATTGTACGACTTGTTTTTGGGGAACTTGCTCTGTGGTTATTTTTGGCGCCTTTGCTACTCTTGCCAGCCTTGTTGATGTTGTCAACTTTGGGCGATCCTGCGAGTGCCTTGCCTTGTTCAAGCTATCAGCTCGAGTTTTCTGCACAAAGATGGTGATGATAGCGATCCCCGTCGCTTTCACAATTGTCGGCGTCGTGCTCATTGTCGTGATCCCTATCCTGATGATCCTCCTCTACCGTGTCGTTTGTCGCATGGGGGTCATCCACATGCCAGTTGAGCACTTTGCCAGCCTCTGCATGCTTCACGGTGTCGTTGAGGTTGGAGCCGGTTGCCTTTGGTGCTACGGTTGCCTTTGGTTTGGTAACCATGCTCACGGCCGTGGCTCCCAAAATTTGGAGTCCGCCAAGGGCGTATAGTGAGGCCGTCACCCGCTTGCCCTTGTTGGACTTGGACGGTCTGGCACTTGCCATCTTGTTGTTTGCACAACTAGCACCTGAAAACCGTTGAGGAGATGACCCCATAACTTTGAGGAGGAATCACCTTCCACAATCTCCTTGCTCTCGCAATCGGTGAGATGATTATGCATTTGATTTCTATTTTCCTAGGCCGCTACGATTGTCACAAGGGCATGGATTTAGAAACTAGTCTTCCTACGCTGTGACTCACGGAAATTGGTAGTGATTTGAATCTAGGGAAACAAAAATTTACAATACAATGAAATCACAAGGGACGTGGGTGTTGCCCATAAAACAAGAGCAAAGAGTGACAAGAATAATTCTAAAAATTCCTAAGAAGTGCTTCACCATTTCTTCTACCTCCTTGTTTTCCCCTCATATTCTTGCCTTTTTTTGCCTTCTCTCCACGCTCCTTGATGCCTCCTGTATTCTTCGGCGATGTCTCCCTTGAGCCGGCGGCATTGGAGTACGGTCAAAAACCTTCAAGGTAACACCCTCCTTCTTTTTAGGATGCTCTCAGGCTGTGAGAGTCCCTAACCTTAGGAAAGGGCACTGTATCACATTTTGGATGAGGGAGGGAGGAAGGAGTCTTCAAAAGAGGGAAAAAATTGGTGGTTTGGGGGTGGGCACTCCCCACCCCTCCCACAAAAACTCTCCTAGTCCCCTGGAAGTGAGGAGATGCTAGAGGGAAGAGACTCAACCGATTAGTGCTTTTGTACATCTCTCCAACACACTTTACAACACTTAAAACAGTGAAGTATAGACACCGTAGTACCTTATGGATTCTCTACTATTGCTTGTACCTGCCGGTGGTGTTTTGTATACGACGTAGCCACGGTTTCCGTCGAACCCTTAGTCGTGGGGATTGTCTGGTTACAGACAATCCCCGCGACTAATGGGCCAGAACCTCCAGCTCCTGCTCTAAAGTCACCGTCGGAGTTCGCAGAATGGTGTTTTCAGCTTGTGCCACGAGTCCCCCCCCCCCCCCCCCCCCCCCCCCCGCAGAACTGAGGGGCAATCGTCATCAACAACCTAGAGAAGGAAGACTCACATGTTTTGAGTCTGCGGAGGTCCACTTCCATTTTTAGCCTTACCCCTAGTTCTGGGACCCAAACCGGGGCTTTTTACCTCAAACTCATGCGTTCGCACGATTTTTTTTTTTTTTGTGTCGAAGTTTGTTGCAAACAAACTTCAATTTACGTTTTTTATGTTTTGGTGCAAAATCGTCGCGTGCGAGACACCCCGGTGATTTTGCGCCAGGATCTCTCACCTCTCGTCCCTCGTCCCCCTCCCTCATCCTCGCTCGCTTGCTTGCGAGGAGGGCAAGCGGGGGTGAGGGCACGAGGCCACGTGGCCTTGCCCTTGAGGTCCTCGCAGTCCCTCAAGTGCCGATCGGACCAAGGCCGCGATTGGCGGCTGGCGGCTGGCCAGCTGTTGGCCGTCCGGTCACTTGGCCGGCTGCCGGCCATCCAGCCGGCTGGCAGGCAGATGGCAGGCGGCCAGCAACAAGCAGGCCGTCGGCCAGCCCTTGGAGACGCGAGGGGTGGTGCGCAAACACCTATGGCTTCAGTGAGGAGAGAGGGCCCTTTCGGCCCTCCCTCCTCATTTACCCTTCTACAAAGTATTGTTTCTCTTAGTCTTTGAATCCCCTCCATTATGCATAACAAAGGCAGAACATGGATCAAAATAGAGGAATTATCATTGGTTGGAACAGAACCGTTTGGCCCATGTGTTGATCTTGTGGAAGTCTAACCAATGGGTGTTAGAATGCATCCAAGACCTGAGCTACTAGAGTTTTGATACATTCCGGTGTCTCTGCCTTTGCTTCATCGTTCAGCTTTTTTTTTTGGCCATAAGAAATGGCTACAACTTTAATTTGTTTTTTTTGACCTGCATCACAAACAACATGGCATAAACCTTCCTTAAATCCGATGAAAGTGTCATTTTCAGATCCACGGTAAAACAATGCCGTCCCTTTTGGAGAGTCAGTCCTTTTGACTCAAAGTACACTAAAGTATCTTTTCACATAGCCACGGATCACCTAGCACCACACCAGAAGGGCCAAGCAAACTGAGCACATTGTGCAGCTTCAAATATATATCTTTTCTTAACAGGTATCCATCCCCTAATCTTGCGCCATTTTCGCCGTTGACAAGTGCATCATCTGATGGCTCGTATTATAGGTGCACTTGTCAAGTAAAACAAAGGATGAAAGATGAGTCATCTTCTCAGGCCCGGGCCAGCACGTTCACAAAGTCAAAAACTAGGCATCCTTTAAATGGTTTCCTTGTGTTGCCTTTATTCTTTTATGTGAATAGGCTTGATAAAAGAGGATTAAGTTTGTAGTAAACAACAAATCTATACAATGAGCAGCGTACATCCAGTATCTCACGGAGGTGATTGTGCTCATCGCCTTGCATGCGCTCGCCTCAATTACAGTGCCACACACTTCTTGTATAGCTGTCTATGTCACTATCACGAAGCAAGTTTCATCATGCATCCCGGCTGGAGATGCGAGTTTGAGTGGGGAATGAAACATGCATGTATGGAATGTGGTTCAATCATATGAGAAAAACAACAAAGTAATTTCAACATGTTAAGAGCTCAACTTGCTTTGCATCATCATCATAAGAAAAGCCCAAACTTGTCATCAAAATTCCCTCCAGAGTGGTATGTAACAGTTTCCTTTGAGGATGGGAAAAACCCCCACCACAACCGGGTCTGATTTCGTAACCATGCCCATTGTCACAGCTACAAATCTTTCCACAACCCTATGCACGGCCACCAGCTGTACCATCCTCATGAGGTGTTGTATGTATAGCCAATGATCTAGCCTCTTCTCTATCGCCAATGATCAAGAAAGCTATCGCCAGCTTTCTTGATGCAGTTAGCCTTGAAGTGGCCAGACTGAATACAACGGCGGCTGAGCCATTTTCAAAGGGCCATGTTTTTATGCTCACATGTTGCCTACAACACCTTGTTATCGTGATTGTGCTTTTGCTCGATGGCCTTATGTCCGCCAGTCTACTTGACTAGGAATTTTGCAGTTTGCTTGTTCTCTAGTCCCACTTAGTTACCCGATGGTCCTTCAAGCTCCCATTATGTCTTGGCGCATGTTGTGGTATTGCTGCGTATGCAAGTTAGGTTGCACGTCCAAGAAGTGCTTCAGATTCACCAAATACACTTTGCTCATGTAGTGACATAACATCGTCTAACCCATCCAGCTTTTGTCTCTTGCAATCGTGGTGGCTTAGTAATCAACTTCTCATTGCCAAGATCATCATGCAAATACTCTAGAAGGAAGTAATGCAGGTAATTTCTTGGTCCCATCATCTACTCTGAAGCTTTGAGCTTCCTCTAAAAGTGTGACAAACTCACTCAAACAGGACTCAAGCAAGCCACCTAGCCACTTTGATTCCTTTAGCTCATTAAAGGCACAATGTGCCTACTCGCACTGGATGTGCTTACTGCGCATGATGGAAGAAGTGTCTCCCGTGACATACATTGCCAATCTAAGTAAGGCCACCACGTGTTCCACTCCTTGAAAATGAACGCAACAAAGTATATCTTCACATTTTGTTGTAGAGTTATCATCTCACAGACTGAGTCGAGTCTTGTGGATGGTCAGGACACCCTCCACGTGGTTGAGGGAACAATGAAGCTTCATGCCAATGTGGAAGAATCCATCCCATTGAGGAATGACATGTTCATGACTGGCACCAATCCTGTCAAGGATAGGAGGCTTTCCCTGCCAGTGGCACTGGCGTCATGTGTCATGGTGTACTCTGGTCAATGCTACATCCAACCTCGAGTCATGCTCTGTAATGCATTGCTGAGGTTATTGCATCAGTGCATTACCTAGTGGAAGGCCAGTTATTGGAGCTATCGATGTAGGTCAAGGTCCAAGATGTTTTGTCCAATGTTGGCTAGAAGAATGGAAAAAGGTCATCTTCAACTTTGATGTCATCAAAGCCTCGATGATACCCTTGGGAGTCTTGCACCAGACCTTTGCCCATCAGATAGGATTAGGATTTTAGTACATGTTTCCAAGGTCCGTCTCCCGAAGGAGGCTACCATTTGTCACCATGCTGACGTGGTTGTAAGATTACATCATTGCCATCTCCTTGTAGGATAGGGACTTGATGTCAACACTTCAAGGAGGTACAACTTCTTTTCTATCCCCAATGAAGTTGAGGCAACCCACCGCTTTGGTAACCACCACAGGTTATTGCTAATAAGTGGGAATAGTCTCATTTGAATTACCATCTAGCTCATGCTAACATAGCCTTCCTACATGAATTATTTTGGTACCCTTGTTCCTGTTGGAAGCATTGTTGCTATCGGCAGATTCTTCCATGCCTACGGATATGTTGCCCTTCCCAAGTGATCGGCTCAATTTTCCTTGAAACAACAATGTGGCTAAGATCCTTGTAGTCTTCCTTGTGCTATTTGCGGGAGTCCAGACTTGGGAGGTCCTCCTTTGGTGTGTTTGTGTCACGTGTGAGTCATCCATTTATAAGTAAAGGTGCTCCTCAAACACTTTCTTGATGATTCCATACGTTTCATTACTACTAATCATGGCACCGTTTGCCTAAGGAAACACGGTGGCCTTTGGATTGGAAAGCACATTTGATGTGGCTGTGGCCACGTCAAATGTGCGTGGCCTCCAAAATTTGGAGTCCGTCAAGATTGTGTGGTGAGCCCGACACCACTTTGCCCCTCTAGCCCATGGACAATCCAATGATAGCCATACCATCTCGCATGCAACAAGCAAATTCGAGGAGGATTTATCTCACTTGTGTCTAAACTTTAATGATTGGTGAAGCCACATAGTCAAATAAACCCTATTCTTCAACAAGGATGCAAAAGGCACAGCCGGGAAGTACAGTTTATATTGTCCTAGGGTGCCATAGTCAACACAGACATGTGATGCCATTCTACTTCTATACGCTGCCATGGTTGGCACAACCACGTATATCTTCTAACATGTAACTATCGACAATAGGTAACTCCAAGGCCAATAAAAAAATTGGAACATTAACAAATAAAAGGGTAAGGGACGATGTGCGCTTCACCCACAATGCACGAGAGCAAGTGAGAATTCAAAAGGATGAATAGAAGTACACGGAAAGATAAAACCCAAAATGTATTTTTTATCTTGTAGTCCCATGGTTCCTTGAATTGCATCCTTGGGTATTTCTTTCTCTTCTCTTCTCTTCCATTCATTCCTCTCTCGTTTTTTGGAGGTACCTCCTTTGAGCCCATGGAGGGAAAGCCTCCAGAAGCTCCCAAATTGACACCTCCCTCTTTCTTTATTCCCTTGTGGTCCTTCAAATACCTTGGAATTGTAGTGCCCTCGTGCACCAAGTCCTCGTCCAAGGTGCAAACAAGGGGACTGAAAATGGATGTATACATAGAGATTCCAAGAAAACACCATCTAGCGTACACTCCCAAAATCCGTGTGGATTTCAACAGAAGGGGGGTTGTGCACGGGAGTTGGTAAAGTCAGATAGAGCTCATCACGATCTATCCATTGAGTAAAATGGTTTGTGCTTAAGCCAATTTCCTACTATTGGGTTTCTGCTACCATTGTTACCATGGGCAGTATTTAACACGTCATATGGCTTCCAAAAGAATCAAAGCTTTAGCCCTATGAATGCTTAGAGAGAAAATGTAGCGGTCACAGTCTCCAGCTTCTTTAGAGGTCATCTTCGGACATAACAAAAATGGCATCCAAAGCTTGCTAGAGGAGTTTTCACCGTTTTGTATTATTGTGGGGAAAAATGTCATTGTCAACTCATGTAGGGAGACAAAATCTTCAATCACCAAGTGCCATCTCTTGTTTTTCCATTGTCCTTTCACATGGGGTCTAAAAAAAGGGGCTAGTATCTCGAGTTCATGAGTTGACACGAGTTTTTTAAGTAATAAAATGAAACCTTGTGCTTGTTGAACTTTAGATCACTTCTTGACAATGAAGTTATTGTATGAAGCACATCTCTCTCTCTCTCTCTCTCTCTCTCTCTCTCTCTCTCTCTCTCTCTCTCTCTCTCTCTCTCTCTCTCTCTCTCTCTCTCTCTCTCTCTCTCTCTCTCTCTCTCTCTCTCTCTCTCTCCCCTTCTCTCTCCCATTATATCTCTCTCTATCTCTCATGTTCATGTGTGCATGCACGGTATCCCTTGTTATTGCTTGCTCTCATTGGCCAGGAGGGACGAGCAAGGGTGAGGGCTTGAGGCCACCGTCCTTGTCCTCAAGGCCTCATGGCATCTTAGCAACCGATCGAGCAGCTTGCTCCATCAACTGCAGATGGCTGGCCGGGAGGTGGCCAGCTTGTCACCCGACCGGCCACCGACCATCCAGCTGGCCGGCCACCGGGTGGCTGACAGCGAGCAAGTGGCTGGCCAGCCCTAGCCCTGGCAAGGGTTGGCCATCAGCCAGACCTTTGGTTTTACAAGGGGCAAGGGACAAGCTGGCCCTCTTGCTCTATTGTGCCTTGTTGAAAAAAACCTTGTTCAAAACGTTGGATTGTGTGATGGGCCAGCTTGAACTTGTAAGATAACAGTCTTGTCAACTATTTGTTCCCCAAAACATGTACGTATGGACATATTCAGAAGAACAAGGAAATGGAACTGAACATTTGTTCACTGAATTGTGTCCAAATACCTCCCTGGCCGTCTGGTCACCAGACTTAGGGAGGAAGGCTAACGTCAAGCCTCCCATGGATTGACCGCTGATTGGTTGTTGGCTACCCTCTTAGCTATTGAAGAGAACACGAGGGAGGATTCCGAAGTGAATGAATGATCATTGGTGATTTGGGGCTCCTCGGCCCTAGCTCGCTGACAATAAGGTGGGAGAGTGAGGATGGGGTCGAGGACGAAGGTGGGATGAAGAGAAAGGGTGGGTTTGAGGGAGAGGGATGTTTTTTGACCAAAAACACTGCTTCATGGGATGGCAAACCAGTTTCAAATAGTGATTTTAATTTGACGATAAGATCATGTGACCGTGGACGGCCACAATTACGTGATGGTGGTGTTATGTTACCCGGAGAAAATCCTTGTTGTCTATTTGAGGTAAACAATAGGCCCGGAAATCTGGTGCACAGAAAACTAGACCACATGTGAGAGCTTCATTGAAATAGACCAATACCATGAGAAAACACTTGCAGAGTTGGCCAGTAACATGAATATCCATGGTGGAAGCAATTCAAAACAAATCAAGACATGAATGAATTGAGAATGATAATGCATCAACGGGCACGTAGACTTTTGTAAAACGACTCCCATGAGAATAATGACTCATATGGGGCAAAGACAGGTATTTCACATGAACATTTAGAGGTCACATATGTATAAAGTCTTTATGTACACCAAGGTTTGGACACACCAACAATCTATTTGCCTTTGTTGTTGTACATTTATGCCATGTATTGTCAATAGCTCACAAAATGGAAAGAAACCATTACATGGGCATCGGTGTCAGGTTTTCCGAGGAAGAATGGAAAGACGCGGCAACTTCAACCATGTCTTGAATCACCAAATCAATAGAAAACATTGTTCCATATGTCGTGTAGAACAATGTAATGTTGTTTTATGGTGGTGAGAACAAACATTGCCCGATCAAAGATGAACATTTTGTGCACTGGGAATTGATACCAGCCACTAAACTTAGAGAGCCAAGAACTTCCTCCCAACTTTGACACGTGAAGTAAATATTTGGGGACAAAAAGGAAGGGAACCCCGGGGAAAGAAACCCGTCCTATGAGATTGGGCGAGCCAAGTACATCCGTGAAGATCCAAAACCTTTAAAAACGGTTACAAATATACATGTGGTAGGTCTTAGGCACTACTCATGCTCGCGAGGGACAGGGTAGCGCATAGACGATCCCAACACTCCTCTTTCCAAAACCCAGAAGGCTTTGAGATTATAAGAGCCAATGGAATGGAAACTCCCTGCTTTGGAGAAAGGTAGCTCGTATTAAGCGTCATGCCAAAGTGAGGGTATCTCCCTTATGACAAAATGTGACACCAACCTGAACGGAGAGGAGGAGTTACATCCCTCTCTCTCTCTCTCTCTCTCTCTCTCTCTCTCTCCCTTTCTCCCTCTTTGTGAAAGGGGCAAAAGATTCCAAAGGAGAGAAAGGACGTTCCCTCCCTAATTCTCCCTTTCTAGGGGGCTATGGTGACTTCAAAGGGAAGGAATTGGATATAAATCCCCTTCCTTGAGGGAGCCAATAGCCTCCAATAAGAAGGTGTCTTATATTTCATTCTTCTCTCTCATTACAAGAGGCCTACAACAACAACTAGAGAAGGAGGAATTCTCCCCCCCCCCCCTCTCTCTCTCTCTCTCCAACTCCGAATTCATGAAGCCAATGCATCCAGAGAAGAGGGGAAGAGGTGTTTTTCTGTCCTCATCTCCCTCTGATGGGTTGTCAGCTTTAAGGGGGGGAGAGATTGCGCTTTTCCACTAGTCCCCATTTTGAACAGCCCAAGAGGTGGACATGGTATCCTCCTCTTACTTTGGGTTAGGCACCAACAATCCAACCGGAAGGTGCACAAACACATCTTCCTTTTTGCCTACTTGTTTTTAAGAGTATGTAGCCCTGAAGTTGGGAACCCCCATCGTCCCACTCTGGGGTGCTAAATCCACGGGAGGAGGAGTCTTCTCTCTCTCTCTCACTCCCTCTCTCTCTCCCTCTCTCTCTCTCTCTCTCTCTCTCCCCTCTCTTTCTCTCTCTCTC
>SZWC01003519.1:78955-98048 GCA_023375785.1 Penium margaritaceum
CCCAGTGAGGAACATCATGAAAGCTTCCTGTGCGACAGGCCTTGGTCACCTGATTTGTTTACAGTCACAACATGTTTGCACAGTGCAAGTTGTTGTCACGGGCGTCAGGCACGTGGTGCGCCAGGACAAGTCAATGTCTTTTGAACAACTCAAACACCACAGCTTTGGGCACAACTCTTGTGCACTCATCATCACGAGGTTTCGTCCGCACTTGTCGAATTAGTTCATTGAGCCTTGTGTGACAGGCTAACAGCTTGAGCTGCAAACTCAAATTCCAAACAATAAAGCACACGAAAACAGTGTTGAAGTATACACCAAAAGGCTCTTTGGGGCATGCAAGCCCATGCTTCATGACACGAGCTCTGGTCGTGAGTGAGGAAATTGGAGCGCTAAAATTGGCGAAGTCTGGAACATGTTTGAGAAACAAGGTGAACAAACAATGAGCCATACTGAGAGCTTATGTACTAGGGACTGACGGCTAGCCCGCCAAGCCCCGTCAGCCCCATTGCATCCAAAAGCACGAACCCGGAATACGCAGGTCACAGAATGCGAGTCTACACTAAAGGACAGCTTCCTAGCACTGCTGTTGCTGGCGTGGCAGTACAAGTCGGCCAGCTGACTCACTAGCACACACAAATGAAGGTGAGAAGAGCAAGGGGTTGGCTAGGGACACAAACACAAGTGTCAGAAGCTGCAAATACTGAATTGTGCAGAGAGAATGACAACTGAGGCCTGAACAGCCTAAATAGGGTCATGGACCTAGTGGATGCACACACATGCAGTGCACAATGGCGCTATTCTCTAGCAGGACAAAACAGTGGCAAAAACACAGTTTTGGCCATAACTCCCTGCTGACACGTCAAAACGACGAGCCGTTTGAACCAGATTGGCCGCATCGACGAGATCTACGACCTGATAGGCTGCACGCCTATGTGCTGTCCCACAACACGAATATGCAAAATATGAGCGTCTTCTGGGCGCCTCTCGCCGCCGGCCGCCGGTTGTTTGGCACCGTCGCTAGTCTCAGGGGTCTGCACGTGAATGGACATGAGCCAAGGGGTCACCGCAAGCCGTGTACTGTTGTTTTTTTGCGCATCTCCCATTGTACTCTATTGTGTCCTCCCGGCGTGCGGATGACTGACGGCGAGACTCGACGCTGCTGGAGTGTCGCGCGGTGGAGCTGACGCGCGTTGAGGCCCACGCACACTCGCTGAAGCCTCCTCCCTACGACGATGAGCTCGGCTCCATCGGCAGGCCTCCGTGGCGGTCGAGCCGCCGGCGGTCTCTGCCACTGCAGATGCTGCTTCCATGCACTCAGCTCTGTTTCTGGTTGTGGCATTGCGTCTGCATCGTCATGCTATGCCTAGGGTCCGTGTCTCCTGCTGTGTGGACCTGCTTGGCGTCACTAACTGTCGTAGGCACTGCCCGGGTTCAGGCAGCCATAACTCTTCTGCTATTTTTCTAGCTGATTTTGACTGCACGACTTCGTTCGCAGCGTCGGTATTATGGTATGGTCGAGTTTTCAGGCAAAACGGACGACGCCCGGGTCTTGGGCTGTCGGGCGTCTGGCAGGGCTCACCGAGAAAACCCTGCATGCCAGAAAAAAGGTCTAGCACTGTTTTCTGATTGGCTGGTTAGCTGAGTAACAAGTTCTACAGTAGTGGGGGTGAGCTAGAACTTGGAGGGGTCTCCCATTGTTGCTCATTCTTTATTCCTAACCAGTTGCTTTCAGTTTTCAGCTGCTTTCTAGCGCTAACTCTGGCGCGCGCGTTTCTGAGTAACAAACCCAGAGCTTCCAGACTTAGACTCTAGAGTTGTAGACTGAGGGGGCAGCTGACTTAAGCAACGAGCGTGGAAGCCCGCACGTTGCATCAACAACGCTGCTGCCCCAACTCGCTGCCTAGGTTTTCGAGCTTGGTATCAGAGCCACAGCGTAGCAGCATCAGCAGAAGACTGTCGAATAGGTGCCAGACAACGCCGGCGGACCCCCATACGCGCCAGTGCAGGGGAAATGCTGCCAGATTTTTTTCCGACAACATTGAGCCGCCTGGTGGCGGCGTCAGATTTTTTCCCATGGCCACTGGGCCAGGGGAAATGCCGTCGAAAGTTTTTGGCAGCACTGACCCCCACATGTGACGCGAGGAGGTGAGCGGCAGGCGGCGTCCGACACCTGCGGGCGACGACGCACGTTGTAACGTCACTCAGGAGCAATGATTGGCACGCAGCAACAGCAACCTGCAGCAGCGACAGCCGCAGGCAACGGCACCGAGCAGTGGCAGCAGCAACCAGCAGTAGCTGCGTGCAACAGCAGTAGTAGGCAGAAGCAACAGCTCGTAGCAGCTTGGAGCAGCAACAGCCCGCAGCAGTAGCTGGCAGTAGCAGCAGCAGTAACAGCGCACAGCAGCAGCCCACAGTAGCAGCCCATAGCGGCAGCAAGCAGCAGCCGTAGCACGCAGCAGCTGCAGCAGCGTGCAGCTGCTGGAGCGAGTTGCAGCACCTATAGTAGCGAGCTGCAGCAACAGCCAGCTACAACAGCAGCAACATCGAGAAGCTGCTGGCAGTAGCTAGCCGCTACTGCTACTACTCGCAGCTTGCAACGAGCGAGCAACGAGCAGCAGCCCGCTGCTGCCAGCGAGCAGTAGCTCGCTGCTCACAGCAGACAGCGGGCTGATGCCTGCTGTGACAGGAAAAAACGAAAAAAAACGACAAGAAGGAGAAATAAAAAAAATTCCGCCACCCCCGTAGCTCGCAGCAGCAGCCTACAGCAGCAGCGAGCAGCAGCTGTAGCACGTAGCAGCTACAGCAGCGTACAAGCAGCAGCAGCGAGCTGTAGCAGCCACAGCAGCCGCAACAGCTCGCAGTAATAGCAGTTGTAGATACAACTGCAGCAGCAGCAGTAGCAACAACAGTAGCAGCAGCAGTAGTAGCAGCAGCAGCAGTAGCAACTACAGCAACAGTAGCAATAGCAACTACAGTAGTAGCAGCAACAGCAGCAGCAGTAGTAGTAGCAGCTATAGCAGCAGCAGTAGCAGCAGCAGCAGCAGTAGCAGCTACAGTAGCAGTAGTAGTAGCAGCAGTAGTAGCAGCTACAGCAACAGCAGCAGTAGCAGCAGCAGAAGTAGCAACTATAGCAGCAGCAGCAGCAGTAGCAGCAGCAGCAGCAGCTGTAGCAGCGGCGGCCCTAACAACAGCCGCTCCTGACGTCAGCACCCCTCTGCTGACGTCACTGCTGACGTCACTGCTAACGTCATGAACAAAAAAAAGAAGGAAAGGGGAGGTGGAGAAAGGGAAGTGGGAAGGCCAAAGGGGTGGGTAGAACCCCCACCGCCCCAAGCCCCTGCTGATATCAGCAACACAAAGACAGAAAGGAAATAAAAAATACAAGGGACATTAAACCATGGCTGGTAGGCCAGGTGAGGAGGGGTCCTCCTCTATTGGGGGGACCCCTACCCCCCTTTTTCTATAGCGACTGCAGTAGCAGCAGCAGGAGCAGCAGCCGCCGTCGCCGCCACCGCCGCAGCAGCAGCAACAGCAGTAGCAACAGCAGCAACAGCAGCAGCAGCAGTAGCAGCTGCAACAACAGCAGCAGCTCCAGCAGCGACAACAGCAGCAGCAGCGGCGGCAGCAGCAGCAGCAGCAGCGGCAGCAGCAACAGCAGCAGCAGCACCAGCCCACTGGTGCCGTTGGCGACAACCCTGATCCCCTCGTCGCTCTTCAGCAACAGCTCGCCGCCTTGACGCAGCCGCTTGCAGCGCTGCAGCCAGTAGCTTCCCAGACTACCACCAGTGCGCCGCCGCCATTCGTCCCTCTAGGGTATGCCAGCCCAGCTGTGTCTGCTGCCACATACTACCTGGCACAGTAGTAGACTCAGCGTCAGCGGCAGACAGTGACCTCCGTCCTTGGCCCCACTCTGGGCGCCAGCCGCAGGCAGAAGGACTTTGAGACGCTGTCGCCGCCGCTTCAGGCCGACGAGCAGTTCCGGGGCTCGGAACTCAGCTTCCAGATCTGGGTGCAAGGTGAGGGCCTGTGGGCAAATTACACCCTCCCTTACGACTCCACCCAGGCCGACCAGCTGTATGACGCTGGTCGTGCCGTCCGTGCCCTCGTCCCAGTCGCCCCTCCAGCTTCCCGCCTGACCCTAGAGCCTTTCCTCGGCGACTTCACCTCTCGCG
Source organism: Penium margaritaceum (assembly GCA_023375785.1). NCBI lineage: Eukaryota > Viridiplantae > Streptophyta > Zygnematophyceae > Desmidiales > Peniaceae > Penium > Penium margaritaceum. The sequence continues at coordinate 83,128 of SZWC01003519.1, forward strand.
ACATCCCAGACCCTGCAACCACATGGCACGTCCTCACCAGGCCCCATCGCCTGACCAGCGACGCTGAGATCAGCCGTCTGCTCCGGGAGTTCAACTCCCTGCACATGGGGGAGACTGAGACAGCCATTGCCTACTGGCAGCGGGCAGAGGACATCCTTCGTCGTCTCGGCAAATCTGCTCCACCTCCTCTGTCCGCGCTCCTTACCATCAAGCGCGGCGACACCAGCGCGTACGCGGACGTCTTTGTGCTCTACCCCCAGGACGTCCTCTCCACCATGGCAGCCCAGGGTACCCTTATGCATTGGGCATACGAGCTCTTCCTCCGCATTAAGGAAGCTCGCCAAGAGTTGGAGCTCCATCGCACGGAGGCTCTTGCATCACGTGCCGTCGCCTCCCCTGCCGTCGCCTCTGTGGCCTTCGCCTCCCCCGCCGCCGCTACCTCATCGTCTTCAGGGAAGAAGAAGAAGAGCCGGAACAAGAAAGGCAAGGGTTCGTCGCAATAGCAGCAGCAGCAGTCGTTGACCGGATCCAGCGGCGGTGGCTCGGTCTGCCACAACTGTGGCCAGCCCGGGTACGGGTGGTACACGTGTCCTCTCCTGACGGACGAGGCGCGTATCATCGCCACCATGCGTCGCCAGCGTGAGCGCCGTCTTGCCTTTGCCGCCGTCACTACTGCTGGCCCTGACACTTCGACCTCGCCCAGCAGCTTCGCCCCTCCGATAGCTTCGCCAGTCCAGCAGACACCCGCGCCGCAGCAATACTACCCACAGCCGTTGGCGATTCAGTTCCCGTCGCCGGCACTGTCCCTCCCTTACCTGGGCTTCGGTGCCGTCACTCCGCACTTGGTCTACACTCCCGGACCGTCCTCTCGTGAGCGTCAGCTGGAGGAGTTTATCGCGCTCCAGCTCGGCCTGACACGCCCTCCTCCCCAGGGAAGTGCGAGTTGCATCACCTTATGGTCTCCTGCCCCGCCTTGCATGACTGAGACTGATCTACGGTCGTGTCCCGTTTCCTCGTCTGTCGCATCATCTCTCGTGATCTCCTCTACCCCTTTCTATGTCGACGTTGCATGGCTTGACAATTAGGAGTGTCGGTTCGTGCCTCCGTCCACCACGTCCGCGTCCCTTGCTTGCTGCCATGTGACCGTTAGCGATCTGGCAACCCTGGTCCAGGACCCCACTGAGACCTGGATCATCAACTCCGGGGCCACACATCACATGACGGCCTCTCGTGAGGCCTTCAGTATGCTCGGTCCTGTAGGCGATGTCTCCGGCATCCGGACGGGCTCCGAATATGTGTTGCCTGTCTGTGGCGTTGGCGTTGTTCGTTTCCGTGGTCCTGCCGGTGACGTCTTTCTCATTGACGTCCTCTTCGTCCCTGGTCTCGAGCTCAGCCTCTTGTCCGTCACTGCCCTTGACCGCATGAGCATGGACGTTGTGCACTCGCGTGGTTTTGTCACTGTGTCGCTGCGTCTGTCTGGTCTCATTATCCTGCACGCCACCGCCCGTGGCAACCTGTGGCATGTGCCTTGCCTCTCCTCTTCTCCCGTCTCCCCTCGGTCGGCCGCCACAGACCATGTGTTTGTCACCAGTACGCTTTCTCCTCTGCACACCCGCCTCTTGCACCGCCGCCTTTGCCACGAGCACTCTGCCGTCGTGGACAGCATGCTCCGTACCCAACCGGCCAAAGGCCTTGACCCAGAGACTTTCCCTCTCTCGTGCCCCACTGAGTGCATTGACTACGCTCAGGGGAAGATGCACCGGTCCACGTACCTCTTGTCTTCCTCCCATGCATGCGCGCCTCTCGACCTTATCCATTCGGACGTGATGGGTCCTCTCCCCACCGACTCTGTCGGTGAGCATGGCCGCTATGTCCTCACCCTCACGGACGACTATCCTTGCTACCGCTGGGACTTCTGCCTTTGACAGAAGAGCGATGTCGCTCGAATCATCCAGGACTGGCTTGTCCTCGCGGAGCGCGCATGTGGCCGCTCCCTTCGTCGCTTTCGCTCCGATCACGGTGGCGAGTACATTGGTGAGGCCACGACTTTTCTCGCCTCCCGCGGGATCCACCATGAGACATCTGCGCCTTACACACCCGCCCAGAACGGTGTCTTGAGCGGTGGAACCGGACCATGGCCGACGCCGTCCGCACCATGCGGGTCGAGTCCGGTCTCTCTGAGGGCTTCTACTTTCATGCCATGGCCTACATGACCTTGGTCTGGAACCGGATTCCCCACGGTCCCCTACCTCGCCAGTCCACACCGTACCAGCATTGGTGCGGTCAGCGTGCTGACCTTCGCCACGCTCGCGTCTGGGGTTGCGTGGCCATTGTGTGGCTGCCCGCCCCGCTATAGGGCGGCAAGCTTGCCCCCCGTAGACGTCCCTGCACCTTCCTCGGGGTCTCTCGTCAGTCCAAGGCCTGGCGCTTTTGGGATCCCTCCCGGCACTGCATCGCCAAGTCCGGGGATGCCCTCTTCTTCGAGGACCTGTTTCCCCGCGATCTCATTCGCTCCGGCTCGTCCATGTCTATCCCATCGCATGGGGGAGTGGTGAGTCCGTCCTCCATCCTACCGTTTCCAGGTGACACGTCCGCTGGTCCCTCTGGGCCGGCAGCCCCAGTCAAGTCCACTGGTCCCTCTGGGCCGGCAGCCCCAGTCGTGTCCGCTGGTCCCTCCGGGCCGGCAGCACCAGTTGCGTCCGCTGGTCCCTCCGGGCCGGCAGCTCCAGTCGTGTCCGCTGGTCCCTCCGGGCCGGCAGCCCCAGTCGTGTCCGCTGGTCCCTCTGGGCCGGCAGCCCAAGTCGTGTCCGCTGGTCCCTCTGGGCCGGCAGCACCAGTCGCGTCCGCTAGTCCCTCCGGGCCGGCAACCCTAGTCGTCTCCGCTGGTCCCTCCGGGCCAGCAGCCCCAGTCGTGTCCGTTGGTCCCTCCGGGCCGGCAGCACCAGTCGCGTTCGCTGGTCCCTCCTTGCCGGCAGCCCTAGTCGTGTCCGCTGGTCCCTCGAGGCCGGTAGCCCCGGTCGCGTCTGCTGGTCCCTCCGGGCCAGCACCCTTGTCTGCCTCCATTGGGCCGGCGAACTCACTGTCGTTGCGTGCCCTGCCACGCTACACACATGGCCCAGGCGGCAGCCTCCGACCCAAGCCGTCGGTGAGCGCACAGACCGTCGCACCACGCTCCGTGGCGCCTCGATCCCCTGTGGCTACACGTGTCTCCTCCACTCCCTCAGTCGTGAGTAGGGACCCTGGCACCAAGGCCCTCGGCCTGACCACCTCGGCCATCATTGTAGACCTGCACCCGGGCTCCGCATTAGGCTATGCCATGCTCCATCACGAGCATCGGCACGCTGTTGTGGCCACACTCGCGCGCATCCCACCTGGGGCTCGAGAGGCACACGCTCTCTCAGTCCGCTCCATAGCACCCGCGGAGGACCCAAGCACCTCGCGCGAGGCATGAGCCTCTCGTGAGGCTACACACTAGGACGCTGCCTGCGCCGATGAGCTCGCCGCCATCCGATAGCACCATGTGTAGAACCTCGTTGACCTTCCCCCAGGTCGGAAGGCCATCGGCGCCAAGTGGGTCTTTCGGTGCAAGTGGAAGCCTGACGGGTCCTTAGACAAATACAAGGCCCGCCTTACAACAAAGGGGTTTGCCCAGGTTCCTGGAGTCGACTATGACCAGATCTTTGCCCCAGTTGGCCGGTTCTCCACCAGCCGGGCGCTCTTCAACTTGGTCGCCCAGCATGGGTGGGAGCTGCATCAAATGGATGTGAGCAACGCTTTTCTCCATGGTTCACTGGAGGGTGAGGAGCTTTACATGGTACAGCCACCAGGCTTCGACGATGGCACCGGGAGAGTGTGGCGACTGCGTAAGGCCCTCTATGGCCTGAAGCAGTCGCCTCGGTGCTCGAACCAGGAGATCAGCAGCACGCTCCTTCGTGGCGGGCTCCGGCGCAGCACCGCGGACCCTGCACTTTTTGTGAGTCCGCGAGGCCAGACCTTTGCTGCTGTTCTGGTGTACGTGGACGATCTCCTCATTGCATCGCCAGACACTGCTGTCATCCAGCATGTCAAGGACTTGCTGCACGCCGCCTACCAGATGAAGGATCTCGAGTCTACCCAATTCTTCCTGGGCATGGAGCTCGAGCATGATCGCTCCCAGGGCGTCCTACACATCCACCAGGCCGCCTATGTGCAGACCCTGTCCATCCGCTTTGTGGAGGACCTACCACTCGTGTCGAGCGCATCCTCACCCATGTCACCCAATGGCCAGGTGAAGCTGAAGAGTCCTGACCCAACCATCGTGGGGGAGCTAGTTGACGTGACGACGTACCTGCGAGTCATCGGGTCATTGATGTTCTTGGCGACGACGACGCGCCCAGACATCGCGTTCGCCGTCAACCTCCTGGCCCAGTTCTCTCAGGAGCCGCGTCACCTCCACTACGAGGCCGCAATCCGAGTACTGCGCTATGTGGTCGCGACTCCTCGGTGAGGTCTCATGTTCCGCCGTCAGCCGTCTATGGTCGCGGTGGGATACACCGACAGTGACTGGGCCAGCAGTCCGGACGGTAAGAGTCGCACATGCTGGATCTTTCTGATTGGCGGCACAGCTGTGTCCTGGCCGAGTGGCAAGTAGGGGTGCATTGCACGTAGCACTGCTAAGGCTAAGTATGTGGCTCTTGGCTCAAGCGCATGTGAGAGTGTGTGGCTACGTTGTTTGCTGTCTGAGTTGGGTCAACGTGTCGCATCCATCACGTTGCATTCTGAGAATGAGAGTGCTATGGCCATCGCCGACAATGACGGCGTGCATCAAACACGCACAAAGCACATCAATGTTGAGTATCACTATGTGCGTTCGTTGTTGCATGACGATAGCATCAGCATCGTGTGGGTTGAGACAGCACGACAGTTGGCTGTCTTCTTGACCAAGGTATTGAAGGGTGACTCGTTCAAGAAGGCCGTGATTTCAGTCGGCGTGCGTCCATGAGTTGCTCTCTTTGTCCCTGCTTGCATCTCTGCGTGGTCTAGGGGAGTCTGGTCGGTGTCTGTGTCTCTGCCCACACATGTGCACTACGCCTGTGAGTCATGGGGGAGTGCTGTTTTTTTGTGCATCTCTCATTGTACTTTGTTGTGTCCTACCGGCTTGTGTACATCGGCGTGCAGATGACTGACGGCGAGACTCGACGCTGCTGGAGTATCGCGCAGTGGAGCCGACGCGCGCTGAGGCCCACGCACACTCGCTGAAGCCTCCTCCCTACGGCGATGCGCTCAGCTCCATCGGCAGGCCTCCACGGCGGTCGAGCCTCCGGCGGTCTCTGCCACTGCAGATGCTGTTTCCATGCACTCAATTCTGTTTCTGGTTGTGGCATTGCGTCTGCATCGTCATGCTATGCCTAGGGTCCGTGTCTCCTGCTGTGTGGACCTACTTGGCGTCACTGACTGTCGTAGGCACTGCCCGGGTTCGGGTAGCCATAACTCTTTGCTCCTGTTTTTCTAGCTGATTCTGACCGCACGACTGCGTTCACAGCGTTGGTATTATGGTATGGTCGAGTTTTCAGGCAAAACGGACGACGCCCGGGTCTTGGGCTGTCGGGCGTCTGGCAGGGCTCACCGAGAAAACCCTGCCTGCCAGAAAACAGGTCTAGCACTATTTTCTGATTGGCTGGTTAACTGAGTAACAAGTTCTACAGTAGTGGGGGGGAGCTAGAACTTGGAGGGGTCTCCCATTGTTGCTCATTCTTCATTCCTAACCAGTTACTTTCAGTTTTCAGCTGCTTTCTGGCGCTAACTCTGGCGCGCGCGTTTCTGAGTAACAAACCCANGGCGTCTGGCAGGGCTCACCGAGAAAACCCTGCCTGCCAGAAAACAGGTCTAGCACTATTTTCTGATTGGCTGGTTAACTGAGTAACAAGTTCTACAGTAGTGGGGGGGAGCTAGAACTTGGAGGGGTCTCCCATTGTTGCTCATTCTTCATTCCTAACCAGTTACTTTCAGTTTTCAGCTGCTTTCTGGCGCTAACTCTGGCGCGCGCGTTTCTGAGTAACAAACCCACAGCTTCCATACTTAGACTTTAGAGCAGCAGACTGATGAGGCAGCAATGAGCGTGGAAGCTAGCACGCTACATCAACAACACTGCTGTCCCAATCTGCTGCCTAGGTTTTCTTAACTTGTACGTCACACACAACAACACTCCCCCATGACCGGAGGGCGAAACACGTCCATGCGCATGGAGACACTAATGCTATACAAAGCAGGGGATGCACAGTCGTTGCAGGCAGCAAGCACTGCATATGCAAGGTGGCACATGAGGAATCAACCTGAAACAGGGATGGGGCAGAGCCTACCGAGCAAGTGGTCGCATGAAACTTGGAACGGCCTAGAGCCTTGGTCAGAAAATCAGCACACTGTCTGTCAGTGCCCACGTGGATGACTCCGATCTCACCACGATCAACCAGATCATGCAAGAAGTGGTGCTCGGCATTGATGTGCTTTGTGCGTGCATGGAACACACATGAGTTCTTGGTGATGGCCTCCGCGCTCATGTTGTCACACTGGAGGACCACGGGGGGAATAGACTGACGTACTTCACACAACAGACGGGCAAGCCAAACACACTCAGTTGCACCGGCGCTTAGAGCAACATACTCTGCCTCAGCAATGCTGCGTGCGATGCAGCCCTGCTTCCCACTTCACCAGGATACTACAGTGGCTCCAATGAGAAAGATGTAGCTGGTGCGGCTCTTGCCATCTGGACTCCACGCCCAGTCACTTTCTGTGTACCCATCGATCACAACGGACACCTGCTCGCGAAAGCATAGGCCGAAGCGTGCAATGGACAGGATGTAGCGCACGCACCAGACTGAGGCCTCCAGTGTTCGCTGGCGTGGAGCCTGCGAGAACTGAGCGAGCAGGTTGACATTGAAGACAATGCCGGGTCGTGTCGTGGTGGCCAAGCAAATGAGCGAGCCAATGATTCGCAGGTATAGGGTCACATTGACTGGCTCCCCCAGGTCAGCTGGATCATCCACCTTCAGGGTGACCTATCCCTCAGGAGTCATGGGTGTGGTGGCCGTGCGGACGGCAGCGAGGAGGTCGGCAAAACGCTCCCCTACAATCTCTGCATAGCGACCCTGATGGACACGGAGTGTGCAGCGAACACGGCCGCGCACAATCTCCATCCCCAAGAAGATAGAGGCCTCACCAAGATCTTTCATCTTGTAGACCAAAGAGAAAACGACCTTGGTAGCGTTTACTGCTCCCAGGTCGGGCGAGGCGATCAGAAGGTCGTCCACATAGACAAGGATGGCAGCGAGCGGTGCTGGGGACTGTGAGGAACAGGGATGGGTCAGCATCACTCTGAACGTACCCAGCGCGTCTTAGCGTGCTCGTGATCTCCTGATTCCAGCAGCAAGGTGACTGTTTGAGGCCGTACAAGGCCTTCCACAGCTGGTATACGTGACCGATGCCATCCTCAAAGCCGGGTGGCTAAACCATGTAGATCTCCTCCTCAAGGTCCCCGTTCAGGAACACGTTGTTGACATCCACCTGATGGAGTTCCTAGTCGTGCTGTGCCACCTGGCTTAGCAGCGTGAGCGTGGTCGTTATCCGCCCAACAGGGGTAAAGGTCTCAGTCTAGTCCACGCGAGGGACCTGAGAGAAGCCCTTTGCTATCAGGCGCGCTTTGTAGTGCTCCAGAGTACCGTCTAGCTTACGCATCTTGTGTAGAACCCACTTGGCCTTGATGGCCTTGCGGTTCTTTGGAAATACTACTAGCGCAAAGACGCCGTGCTCTCGGATGGCATTGAGTTTAGCCTGGCAAACAGTGCGCCACTACTCAGCATCGGGGGCTGACAAGGCCTCAGGTAGACTGGTGGGATCGAGAGACAGCAGTGGTGTACTGTGTCTAACCAGGGCATACGCCTCAGAGGGAGGGTCGACCGTCACCATGGACTCAGCGACGTCAAGAGCAAGACCGCGCTCATGCGCAAGTAGTGCCATACTAGTGGCACAACCAGGGTGAACCTCAACGAGGCCGCGAGCACTCAGGCCGAGGGCCTTCGTCCCCGGTTCATCGCTGACAACTCTGCACGTGGGGCGAGGGCGGAGACGTACGTTGGGTGCCCATGTGTTGGGGTCCGACGGGGCAGGAGTAGTGGGTGCTGCTAACTCACATGCCGGTGTGGACTGCACGACAGGCGCAACACTCGAGTGTGGCGTGGCTTCAACAGCCAGGGACGGGCCCACGGCAGACGCAGGCACGTCCGCGACCGGAGGCAAGGACGGCTCAGAGCCAGACACGGACGGGGACGTAGGTTCAGGTAGAGCCTCAAACGTGGAAGCAGGCGTAGGATCAGGCAGAGCCCAGACGCGGAGGCAGACTCGGATGCAGACTCGGACACGGGTGAGAGTGGGGAGTCCGGGGCAGAGGAGCGAGCCGCAAACGGGGAGGGACTGGGGGTGTCAGTGGGCACAGCCTCTGGGAACAGCCCCTAGGGTGTCGGCGACGGAGTGACCGTACTAGCCAGGGGCACTGTGCCGACCGTGACAGGAGCCTCCCCCACACTACGGGGTCAGGCACACCCAGGGGCATGAGCAGCACGCAGAGCATGGATGCGAGTAAGGTCGCGAAATGCGAGATGTTTGAAGAAGAGAGCGTCATGGGACTTCACTATGCAGCATCGCTCAGGGTCCCAGAACCGCCAGGCCTTCAACTGCAGGGCGAGGCCAAGAAAGGCGCAGATGCGGCCCTGCGAAGAGAGCTTGCTCCCCTACTACTCCAGTGTGAACCAGACGCAGGCAAGGGAACCCCAGACACGGGCCAGGCGTGACTCACGTACCACAGCTCGTAGGGCGTGCGGTGACCTAGGAGGGGGCCGTGGGGAATGTGGTTCCAGATCCAGGTCATGTACGCCATGCCCTCGAAGGCAAAGGCCTCAGGCATGGCGCTGTTGGCGCGCATGGCACGGACCGCATGTGCCATGGTGCGGTTCCAGCGCTCTGAGACACTGTTTTCCCGAGGGGTGGTGGGAGCGAAGAGGTCGTGGAAGACACCAAGCTCGGTGAAGGAGCGGGTCATGTCACCGAGGTTCTCGCCGCCGCGGTCCGAGCGAAAGATCTGCAGGCGGTGGGGAGATTGGCACTTGGCCATGAACAGCCAAATGCGGACGGCAATGGCGGCATCGCTCTTCTGATGCAGACTGTAGACCCATTGCATACGCGTGAAGTAATCAGTCAACGCCAGGACATAGCGACCGCGATCCTCTTGAAACTCGACAGGGAGGGGACCCATGAGGTCGGAGTGGACAAGTTCCAAGGGCCGACGAGCCCTGGAGACAGGCGCATGATGGGTGGACCGGTGCATTTTGCCTTCAGCACAGTCTAGGTAGTCAGTCGTGGGTGGCGCCTCAAAGGACGCCGCGTCAAGACAGAGAGCAAGCTGAGTGCGGATCAGCCTGTCGACAGCCCCCAGATGCACATGACAGAGGCGTCGATGCAGGAGACAATGTTGCTAGGGGAATAGAGCACCTGCGACAAAAACACGAGCAGTGGGAGACGGAGGCAAGGGGGGGCACTCGCAGAGGATCCAGAGATGTGTTACAGATCATCGACAACCGTGGCACTGAGGACGGTCTCCTCGGTGTCGCGTACAAAGATGCAAGCATTGACAGATGTGTGCGTGACACCCAAGCCCATCTTGGTATAAGCACAGACAGACAGCAAGCTGAGTTACAGATCAGGGACAAAGAGGACGTTGGAGATGTATACGAGACCAACGGGCCCCGTGAACTGCACAACCTCAACACCCTGGACAGGGAACTCATCGCCGGCTGCAGTACGAACAGAGCGAAGAGTGCTAACAGGATGCAAGACAACGAAAGCGTCACTTCGACACGTCATGCTATGGGTGGCACCAGAGTCAACGACCCAGGTGGCGTCGGCAACACGCGTATAAGGGGCAACGTGGTACTCGGCGACGGAACAAGGTGCGAGAGCAGGACGCTTGGCGGGTGACACAACAAGGCGACCAACAGAGCGAACATGAGAAGCATGCAGCCAAGACACATCATCAGGTTCGTCACGCACACACGGCTGGGCATGGGAATCAACACAGGCATCATGACGCAACGACAGAGACAGTCCACATGCAGTAGGACCCCTCGACTCAGTCAACTCACTCGCACTTCCCTGAGATGAGAGCAGGGCTAGAAGCTGGTGTAGCTCGACGCTCGTCCTGTCGCGTTCGACGAGCGCCTGGTCACGAGGATCCGCAGAGGAGCATGCTATGGCGGCGGACTCCTCTGGGACGACTGCGGTAGTGGCGGCCGAGCGGGCGGTTGTACCGAAATTTTGGCGCATGCGCGCCTCGTGCGCCTACTGCAGCCCACGGGTGACCTTGGCCCAGTCCAATGGGCGGCCTGTCAGGCGAGTACAGTCGGGGTAGCGATGGTCGCCCCCGCAGTTGAAGCACACGAGCCGGCAACCCGTCGTGCTGCCAGAGCCGCTGCTGCCGCTACTGCTGCTGCTGCCGTCGCTGTTGCTGTTGCTCCCGCTGCTACTACTACGGCTGACACTACTAGTGCTGGTGTCGCTACTGGTCCCGCCGCTAGAACCACCACCTGCCAATTTGTGGCCCCTCTTCCCCTGAGTTGAAGCCGCCATTGCTATAGACGGCGGGATGGAGGATGCGGTGGCAACTGCAGCTGAAGCAGTGCTACAACGAGCGTCGTTTGCGGCGTCCATGCCGGCGACCTCGAGGAAGTGGAGGGTGGCCCAGCGCAATAGGGTCCCTTCGCTCGCCATGTCGCGAAGCAGAGTCTGGTCAAAGTTGCTGAAGACGCGCACGTAGTCGGGGTGGATGTTGTAGAGGAAGATCTGGAGGGCAGAGTACTGCACTGGTGAATCGTCTCCCAACTCCTCGTGCAGCTGGATTGCCTGGTGCCAGTAGTTAACAGCAGACTCCTTAGCAGTTTGGGAGAGGGAGTTGAAGTCGGCAAGGCGCTGGGACGTCAGCGCCAAGGTGGTGCCCTCAAAAGAGTGATAGCCAGTGCCCACGCCTCGCGAGGGTTAGCCCCCGAGCCGGTCAACGGATCACCAAGGAACCGAGTGAAGTCTTTGGTGAAGGCTGGGGCAGCTTTCATCAAGCCGGAGGCAGCGCGAACCGCCATTTGTGTCTGGGCGGGGTCAAACGTCTTGTATGGAGTGAGGAAGTAGGCGAGGACTCCTTCGCTCATGACCCACTTGCGAAAGCGCGGCTCCCAAGACTTGAAGTCATTCCCATTCTGGAAGACGGGCGGGTCCGAATCAAACCACTTGGGTGGCTTGACTGTCGCCACAGCGACGGCTGAAGCCACTGTAGGACCGGGCATAGAGGAGGAAATCCCCTTGCCTAGGCGGACCAGCAGAGCAAGCTTCTCAAAGCTCAGAGGGCGGCGAGATGAGCTCAGGCCGGCGTCGGCGCTGGAGCTCGTGCCCTAGAGGACGACGTTGGCCTCACGCGCTCTACGACGCGCTCCCAGGCAGATGAGGCGTGCTCGTAGCAGCTCCTCATCACCCTCCTCGCCAGAGTCAGAGAGGGTCTCCACAACCTCATCTGCATTGCCGCCATGAGCGAGGTGGTCCTCGCTCGGGTCTGGGGATGGGTGCTGCTGTTGTTGCTGGGACTGTTGCTGTTGAGGCAGTAGGCCCCTGATCAGGTCCTGCAGCTCAGCGACCTGCTTTGTCAAAGTCAGGCGGCTCTCCGCCTGCAGGTCAGCCAATGCGTGCACCTGGCGCGCCAAGGTTGTCGGACTCGGTGGCCGCTGCTGGTGCTACTGTTGCGGCTGCTGCTGCTGCCGCTCCTGCTGCTGCTGCTGTTGCAGTTGCTACTGTTGCGACTACTGCTGCGGGTAATGCTACTGGTGCTGCTCCTGCTACTGCCGCTGTGGTGACAATGGCAGCGGCTGACGTTGGCTACTGACGGAGCTGCCCTCGGCGGCTGCGTCGGTGGCGGCGCTGGCAAGGGTTTAAGCATGATGGCTGGTTGTCTAGAACGCTTGCTGTCTTCTGTCCCAGAAACATGAACAGCGGAGTTGCCACCGCGGAATGTCACCACGGAGTGGTCACCATGGAGTCACTGCGGAGATGTCACCGCGGAGCTGTCACCGCGGATTCGTCACCGCAGGTTTTATTGAGGTGGAATTCCGCGGTTTTTGCCGCGAAACAGCAGCTGCGGTCGCGCAGACGCAGAACGCAGCGGGGTGTCGCAACCTGCCGGGGCACCTCTGTTGGTGCATTCCGCAACCACCGCGGAGCTCTCGCGTCTGGCGATCGCGGAACGACTGCGGACCTGTCGCGGACTAGCGGCCGCGGAGCACCGGAAGAACCACCGGTGGAACACCGGCACGTTCCAGAACCACCGCGGAGCGTCCGCCGCGGAGTGCCACGGATCCTCGGAACGCCGTGGATCTGCCACGGCACCGTCACTACGGGGTCGTCACTTAGGAATGACGCAAGTAACCGCGGTAGAGTCGCGGCACTGTTGATGCATTCCGATGTGGCCGCGGAGCTGTCGCGTCTGCTGCAGAGTTTGCATCACCGTAGAGCACCTGGGGTTTTCCGCGGACCAACTTCCGCTATCGCGGATCGACTTCCGTTGTCGCGGAACGACCACAGAGCTGTCGCGGAACGGCCACGGAGCTGTCGCGGACGTTTCAAGAAAACGGTCGCAAATGTTATGGGTCCTCCCAGGACCTCTCGCCGTGACAGTGGGCGCTGCTGTTGCTGCTACTCATGGCAACAGCTGCGGACGCTCACCGGTACCGCAGTTGCTGCGCCTCTGCTACGCAGTTGTGCGAGCACTAGCTCACTACTCTGATACCATGAAAGACAGCTTCCTAGCACTGCTGTTGCTGGTGTGGCAGTACAAGCCGGCCAGCTAACTCACTAGCACACACAGGTGGAGGTGAGAACAGCAAGGGGTTGGCTAGGGATACAAACACAAGTGTCAGAAGCTGCAAATACTGAATTGTGCAGAGAGAATGACAACTGAGACCTGAACAGCCCAAATAGTGTCATGGACCTAGTGGATGCACACACATGCAGCACAGAAGGGCGCTATTTTCTAGTAGGACAAAACAGTGGTAAAAAACACAGTTTTGGCCATAACTCCCTACTGACACGTCAGAACGACAAGCCGTTTGAACCAGAACGGCCGCATCAATGAGTAAGACTGCACACGGATCCTAGCCGCGGATCTTGAGGTGGATCCGGATCCGTGGGACGGATCTTGGACCTGGATCCGGAACCAGGGTTCCGGATCCATAGATTCGCGGATCCATGGATTCACGAATCTGGGAGCTGGATCCACGGTTCCCTTATACCGGATCCAACCTGATCTACATGGACAAAGTAAACTTCTATATAGAGCATGCTTATCTCCTCCCTGAGAGGAGTCGTGTGCGCCCGCAACACAAATGACTCCTTCCGGGGAGGAGCCCAACGCAACACGCTTGTCTGGGAGTACCCGATTTCTGACATAGTTGACCCACGCCGTTGGATCGTCTGGCCTGTCAGGCAATGACCATTGAGGATGGACCCCGTGCGTCGGACGTGGACCACCAAAACTTTGCGCCCGAAATTCTGGTGGTTCACATCTGACGCACGGTCATGCTCTGCTCAAGCCAGATGTCAAGCGCTGGACGCGGGCATGACTGTTTGAATTTCAATGAGTGAGTTTCTCGGATCCGCAACAGATTTTAGCAGGACCTCTCGCAGTTTTTTCCTCCCCCTCCATCCCTCCCCTCTCAAGATCCGGTTAGGATCCGTGAATACAAACTGGATCTAGGAACCTGGATCCGGAACCGCGGATCCGGGTCTGGATCCGGTATCCGTGGATAGTTACCACGGATTCTAGGATCCGTGTGCTGCCTTATCGCCGAGATCTACGACCTGATAAGCTGCACACCTACGTGCAGTCCCACAGCACAAATGTGCAAAATACGAGCGTCTTTTGGGCACCTGTCGCCGCTGGCCGCCGGTCGTTTGGCACCGTTGCCAGTCTCAGGGATCTGCATGTGGATGGACATGAGCCGAGGGGTCATCGTAAGCCGTGTACGTCACACACAGCAACATGTACAAGAGAGGTCCCCGAGGCACCGGTAAATTTTACTGAGTACCTGGGTTTCGATCAACAAGAAAATGTGCAATACACCTATAAACACATCCAGGCGGTGGTGCGCCAGGACAAGTCAATGTCTTTTGAACGACTCAAACACCACGGCTTTGAGCACAACTCTTATGCACTCATCATCGCGAGGTTTCGTCCGAACTTGTCGAATTAGTTCATTAAGCCTTGTGTCAGATGCTCATACAAGCCAAGGTTGAGCTGCAAACTCAATGTAGCGTGGCAGTGCCACGCCGACCGGTCGAAGGAGCCACGTGGCTCGAGCGGGGTCACCTGGGACTGTGGGCGGTTGGACGGGATGGCTTGAGGGTCGGAGACCCTCAAGCACCGCGGTTTTGGCCTACTCGGCCAAGGATTCCGTCCAATCCGCTACATTGGTATCAGAGCTCCAGGCCTCGAATCCCACGTCGGGATTACCGGAGATGCCGAGGCGGCTCTCACTCCTAGCGGGGGGGAGTGTAGCGTGGCAGTGCCACGCCGACTGGTCGAAGGAGCCACGTGGCTCGAGCGGGGTCACCTGGGACTGTGGGCGGTTGGACGGGATGGCTTGAGGGTCGGAGACCTACAAGCACCGCGGTTTTGGCCTAGTCGGCCAAGGATTCCGTCCAATCCGCTACACTCAAATTCCAAATGATAAAGCACAAAAAAACGATGTTGCCGGCGGTAACGTACTATCGCCACTTCTCAGCCAAGCTAGGCAAGTTAGGCTTTTCGAGACCCTGAAACATGTCACCGGACGTCCTGGTCTACATGCAAACTACAGATG
>SZWC01003519.1:98115-112696 GCA_023375785.1 Penium margaritaceum
GCACACAAGCCCGGAGGACACAACAAAGCACAATGAGAGATGCGTGAAAAGCAGCAATCAGTACTGGGTCTCTTGAGGTACCGATACAAACCATAGTTCATATGGGCCTTGACCACAAGGAAAATGCACAACCTGTCAGAAACAATATGCAGCAAATCATCATGGGGTCTCTCGAGGGACTGGTAGAGGCCACCAGGTGTAGGTGGCCGTGGTTGCTAGGATAAGCAAGCAAGCAAGCAAGCAGGTGGAGGGAGCGACACCATGGATTGGGGGCAAGCTCATGTTTCGTACGAGGATCAAAGACAACAAGTGAGCGAGTAAGGAGTGAGCGAAGCAGCGCTGGTTGACTGGGCCACCCACGCAGGGCTCTCAACATGGGGCCCGGATGCCACCCATGGATCAAACCCGGACCAAGAGCGAACGAGCTCCAGGGGGTTTCTCACACGCCGGCATAGACCGGACGTGTGGTCCTGTGGGATCAGCAACCCGGTTCTCTACGTTGGAAGCATGCAAATGTTCAAGAACCCAACCACATCGATCACGAACATATGTGGTGCATGCACTCCTCCAAGTGTGTGCCCCATTCTAGAATGTAACAGTATGAAACATCACTATAATCAAGCTCTCCACAAGAGTGGCTTTGGTGTTGTGGCCACCACTTGACAACTTGATGATGTTGCCATCCTTGTGTGCCCCATGTTGTGTCACAGCTTTGCACCAGAGAGCTCTGATCCAGATTAATCATTTGCAATGATGTGTGTGTGTGTGTGTGTGTGTGTGTGTGTGTGTGTGTGTGTGTGTGTGTGTGTGTGTGTGTAGAGTCGAGAGGTCACTTGCGTGTGTCACAACCACAACCAACACATGATCCACAGACGACAAGTCCATACACACATGAGACAAGAAGCACATCACAAGACAACGAGACGTAGAAGACTCATGTCAACCAGGGGCTTCATGAGAGCATAGCAGACCAACAGCATGCACAACTGCCTTTAACATGCCACTGCTGAGAGCTTTGGCAAGAAAGTCTGCATGATGTTGACGAGCGTCGATCCAGACAACTTCTCTAGCAGCAATGGGCTCACGCACAAAGTGATGCTCAATGTTGATGTGCTTTGTGCGAGAATGATGTTGGCTGTCATGCTCAACGATTGCTTTTGCACTTTGGTTGTCACAGCGTAAAGTGATGCAATGGATGGGGGCACACAACTGTTACAGCAAGCGAGAAAACCACACACTCTCACACGTAACTGCGCCATATGCCACGTACTTTGCCTCACTAGAGCTCCGGTTAACACAACCTTGTCTTCCACTCTTCCAGGTGACATCAGCTCCAACGACAAGGCAGATGTAACCGGTGCGACTGCGAGCATCAGTGTCGTGTGCCCAGTCACAATCTGTATACCTGTCTACCACCATAGAGGGCTGCGCATGGTAGCAAAGTCCCATACGTGTTGTGGACAGTGCGTAACAAACAACACGCAATGATGCCTCAAGGTGTTTCTGATGAGGATGTTGGGAGAACTGGGCCAGGAAGTTGACCGAGATGGCCACATTCGCCTGAGTAGTGGCCGCGAGGTACATGAGAGAGCTGACAACAATGAGGTAATCATTGACATCGGCAGTATTCCTCAACTGTGCTGAATCGAGTGACTTTAGCAGACGCTATCCTACTGGAGTCATTGGTGTGGACGCTGCGGGAATGTCCGCAAGTAGGGAGGCAAAGCGCTCCCCCAGTGTGCGGATGTATGCAGCCTTGTGTACATGTAGAGTGAGTTGCTGATAGTCACGCTCAAGCTCCATCCCAAGAAGCATTCGTGCAGCACCCAGGTCCTTCATCTTGTATGTGGAATGCAGTAGGTCCTTGTCTGACTGGAGAGCTGCGGGAGTGGGAGAGGCGATGAGTAGGTCATCAACATAGACGAGGATGGCCACAAATGGCTTTGAGAGGGCACTCAAGAAGAGTGTTGGGTCAACTGTGCTGCAGCTTTAACCGCTCTACTCAACAGTGGAGGAGATCTCCGTGTTCCAACAACGCGGTGATTGCTTGAGCCCACAAAGGGCCTTACGTAGTCGCCGAACCTTCTTTGTGCCATCGGTCAACCATGGTGGTAGGACGCCATCAGCATGATGACATAATCACTGCCTTGACCGGCGGCTCCCATAACATCACCCCTCCCTTCGAGGGTACACTGTCCTGGTGCGGTCCTGGTACGCTCGGATGACCGTGTTGATTGCACCGCCTATGTGGAAATCATCTTCAAGGATCCAATACTTGTGCTCAGGCCCATAGCCAAGCCATTGCACTACGTACTGCCACTCGTTACCACGCCGACGGTGCCCAAGAATCTTCTCCACCATGTACTCCACTTCAGCCTCCACCAAGACCAGTGGAAGAGGAGCCTTTCCCCGCGCTGCAAACTGTGCATCTGGCTCCTTGTAGGCCTTGAAGAGAGAAGCGTTGAACACATGATGGATCACGTAGTGGTCCGGCAGTTCCAACTTGTAGCTCACCACAGACCACTTCTCCTTGACTGGAAAAGGGCCCACCCACTGAGGCTTGAGCTTGTCGCTGCCCATCCCCTCCAGGTGCAGGTTTCGCGAGCTCAACAGATACCTTTGTCCCACTGAGAACTCCTTGGCTGTCCGGTGCTTGTCCTCTTGCCGCTTCATATGCTGCTGCACCTTACGACGCACATCTTGTTTATCCACGCCAAACCTCTGTGCAGTCACTTGCAAACTGCTGCACAACGGGTCGGTCCGATCGTGTTGCCATGTCTGAGGGACACGCAGGTTGCACCCCATACACTACCTCAAAGGGAGACCGCCCCGTAGAGGCATGCACTGCCGAGTTCTAGGCAAACTCAGCCACCAGGAGCTTGCATGACCATCCCTCACCATCCGGCTCCAAGATCCCCCGCAGCAATTGCTCCATGGTCTGATTGGTGTGCTCAGTTTGGCTATCCCTTTAGGGATGGTAGGCCGATGAGAGTGCCACACGGGTGCCCAGCTTCTTGAAGAGTTGCTCCCAAAACCGGGAGGTGAAGCGTGGGTCGTGGTTTAAGACCATGCAGTTCAGCACCCTGTATGTTTTGATAACGTGTTGCAAAAGGAGTTGAGCCGTCTCTGCTGTCGTGACCTTCTCCGTACATGGAATATAGTGCACCATCTTGCTGAACCGATCCATCACCACCAGCACCATGGTGTTGCCCGTTGCACCCCGTGGAAGACCCCCCACAAAGTGAAGTGAGATGTCCGTCCAAGGGTGCTCCGGTACCGATAGCGGTTGTAGCTCCCCTTGCGCCCGTGCCCTCTGTGACTTCATCCTTTGGCACATGTCACAGCTGCTCACATACTCCTTGCAACCTGCTCCCATTGTTGCCCACCAATATTGGCGCGCAAGCATCTTCAAGGTCTTGTCGTGGCCGAAATGACCACTGTATTGCGAGTCGTGCGCCTCCTCCAACAACGCCTGTCGCAATGTCGCACTCCGCGGCACCACAATCTGGTTCCCCTTCTCACACCGCCAATACTGGCCGTCCCACCTGCACCCCTTCACCGTACTCCCGGCAAAATCTTGGTCCTCCGCATGCCCATGGGAAAACAGGGTGCGGATGATTGGAGATCCCACTGGCACCGTGATCGCATGCACGCCCAAGTCTGGGCAATGCGAAAGCAGGATCTGGACACATGTTGGACACGAAGTCGGATGCAATCCCTTCCCTTGGTCGGCGGACACCGTGATCACAAAGTCAGATGGAAACCGTGATCGGCGGGGTGCTGATGTGGAACCAAGGGAAGGGTTTGCATCCGATTGTGTACAACTCCAAGAAGCTGAAAGGGGTTGAGCTCAACTACCCGATCCATGAGAAGGAGATACTCGTGGTGGTCCAAGCCTTGAAGTGATGGAAGTGCTACCTTGAGGCGCGGCGGTGTGGGATGCACACAAACCACTACTCACTCAAGTACATCAAGTCGCAGCCGGACATGAGTCATCGTCAAGCACGGTGGATGGAGCTGCTCGAGGGCGGCTTCAACTACAAGATCCAGTACAAACCAGGGAGGATCAAACCACTGGACCCGCCGATCACGGTGTCCGGACACGAAGTCGGATGCAAACCCTTCCCTTGGTCGGTGGACACCATGATCATGAAGTCGGATGCAAACCCTTCCCTTGGTCCCGCATCAGCTCAGCCCCTTTGTCGCTTGCGTCCGTCGCCAACACGTACTCCTTGTTCGTGTCCGGATGCACCAACACCGCGGCTTAACACATGGCAGCCTTCATTGCACCGTAGGCTTGTCCCTCCTTCGCACCCCAATCCCATTGGCGTCCCTTCTTGAGCAAGTCTGTCAAGGGTGCTCCCATTGCCACGTACCCCCGGATAAACCTCCGGTAGTATTTCGTAAAACCCAAAAAATCCTGGATGTCTTGCAAGCACGCCAGCTCTGGCCACTCCTTCATTGCTTCCACCTTTTTTGGATCCATGCAGATCCCCCTCCCGCTGACAGTGAGCCCGAGGAACTCCACCTCATGCTTGAAAAATTCACAATTGCTGAGTTTGGCAAACAGACGTTCCTTTCTGAGCACTGTCATCACCGTCTGCAAGTGCTCTTGGTGCTCCTCCATCGTCCGTGAGTAGACAAGGATGTTGCCGAGGAAGACGACCATGAACCAGTCCAAGCAGGGGTGGAACACCGAGTTCATCAGCGCAATGAACGTAGCGAGAGCATTTGTTAGCCCAAAATTCATCACAAGATACTCAAAATGTCCATAGCGCATCCGAAACCCAGTCTTTTCCACATCCTCCTACACAATGCAGATTTGGTGGTACCCCAACCTCAGGTCCAGTTTACTGAAGACGCGTGCGCCTCGTAGCTGGTCGAATAACTCGGAACGTGGCAACGGGTAGGGGTTCTTCACTGTGATGTTGTTGAGCGCCCGGTAGTCAACGCACATCCGCAGCTCTTGTGACGTCTTCTTGAAGAATAGCACCGTCGCCGCGTATGGAGACACTGATGGTCGAATGAAGCCCTGGTCCACCAACTCCTCCAACTGCTTCTTGAGCTCCGCAAGCTCTACGTCGCTCATGCGTTTATACGACCACACTATTGGGGACGACCCTGGCACCACCTTGATCTTGTGGGCAATGTTGCGCCGCGGTGGGAGCCCCTTTGGTAACTCCTCTGGAAAAACATCCCCAAACTCATTGAGCACCTTCCCCACACCTGGATGTAACTCCGGAGCTCTCGTGCCTTCCACCGGCTGTCCCTCCACTGCTTCAACTGCTGCAATCTGCTGCTCTGCCACTTGTTGTGGATGCACCCATGACTGGCCACCCTTGCGCTCGCACCGCTTCAACTACTGCAAGTTGATTATTTGTAGCTGCATCCCCACTTCCGCCACATCTGACTCCTTACCCTCAGCCCACCACAACAGCAAAGTGAGATTTTTCCCACCTGCCTTCACGACCACCCGGTTACACCTCCAATCCACCTCCGGATTTCAGGCATGCAACCGATCCCGGCCAATCAAACAGTCGTAATCATCCATAGGGCAAGTGTGGAACTCCATGTCGCACACCAACTCACCCATGTGGACCTAGTGCTTGACGAGAGGCCTGCCGCACTCCACCATTACGAACACTTACTACGCCAATTGTTGCGGCTGACGTTCTCGGCTGCCGTGCAACCTCCAACCCCATCACCAACTTGTCGTTTAAGAAGCTATGGCTCGTGCCGCCGTCCAGCAGACCGCGTAGCTTCCTCTGACCCTTGAAACTCCCCTCCAGAATCTCAACAACCAGCTCTAGGATCATCCCTGGAAACTGTCGGGTCTCACCTTCATTCCGCAACACTACTTGAGGTAGCTCCTTCATCGGCAAAAGCCTTTCAGGGCTGGTGCTGTCATTTACAGACAAAAGACTTGTAACAGTAGGTTGTCCCCTCCTCACTGCTGCTGCCCGTTTCCCTGTTGTGCTTTATGCTTGGGGCAGTTGCGCTTTCGATGACCCTCCTGACCGCAAGCCCAACACTTGCCTTTCGGTCCTTGGTGTCCGCCCGCGCCCCGCCGCTCGGCTTGGATTGCGTCCACCTCCATGGGTACAGCCTGACCCGGCTGCTCGACCAGTGGCTGTGTTGCATAGCTGGTTCAGCTTGCATTGTAGCTTACAGCATCGACGTGCTCCGCCGCCAAGACCAACTCCGCAAAGGTCCGCAACCCAAGCACAGCGAGTTCACGTTGGACGTGTGGCTTCACGCCGTCATGGTAGCAGTCGTACGCCTCCGCGTCCGAGAGGTTGTCAATCTGCACCGCCAAGGCCATGAAGCGTGTATCTTAGTCCTGGACCGATCCGCCTTGCTTGACATGCTTGATCTTATCACGTGCGACTCGGCTGCCGTTGAGGAGGTCGAAACGCGCCTCAAGCATCGTCTCAAACTGCTCCCACATCTCTGGCTCCTTCGTCTCTGCACACACACCAAGCTGCACTTTCCTCCCCACTAGTAGAATCAGCAATGACTGAAGCCATAACCCAACCCCCAGCCCATCCAGCAACCCAGCAGCGTTCTGCTTGCACAATGCCGACCACCACTGCAGCGCCATTCCCCGGAGTAGCGTAGGCGCATACTCCAGTCTCGTGGCATCTTCTTCCACGGGAACACCCAACGCCATGAAGTACAAGTTCACCGTGAAGAGCCACTCGTGCGCACTGCCCTTGTCGGTGTATAACTCCGGCTCCTTTGGCTTGGGCCGCCAAAAGGTAGGTGCGGATGCCAATGCGACACCCCCAATGCAATGCTCCCTTGGCCAACGTACCTCGCCTCAACCTCCGCGCGCAGCTGTTGGTTCTCCTTGCGCAACTCATCAAGAGTACGTCAGATCTCTTCCATGAGGAAAGTCTGGTCAAATGCCGCTGCCGCCATGGTTCCGGTTGTGACGAAAAAATTCTGGCCAACCACAGTTGTGGTAGATCTGTTGCCTCCCTTGGGTCCGCGCAAAACCGAGCGAAACGTCCACGTGCTCTGATACCAAATTTGAACTGTGGGGTGCCCGACGTAACGGTCACACGCCGAGCCCTTGGGATAGGCCTCCCAACCCTTGACCTCTTGGTGTGTGGGCCAACCCTTGAGATGTCGCACGACCCTCTCCTAACAGGAAGACCGCTGCTAGTGACCGAGGTTTCCACCGTGCTACTCTCCCTACAGCGTTTGTACCAAGGTACAAGAAGACTTGTATGACCGAATGGACGTGTGCAAGGTGATGCTTGGAGAACATGGAGAGTTGGGTAAGGAAAAAATCCTTACACTTGATAGATCAAAACAAGGCAATGTACAAAGTCTGTGGATTAGATTGGCATGCCTAGAACAACCCCTCGGCTTCTTATGTACTAGCCCCTATGAGCCAGCCGAAAGCTCCTCGGTGCTCTGAAGCCCTCTACCAAGGGGAATTCATGCAAATAACACATGAATCATGTAGCACACAGTACGAGATTTCCAACGCACCAAGAAATGCCTCAATCTGTGAAGAAACCGCCAAGTTATGGCCGTTTGAGCGCTCCACGGGTGACGGCCGCTGGCAGCACCTCCAGCGGAGGTCATGAACACTCGCAACACCCTTGCTTGCGAATGCAGCTCCAGACGCCATCCCGAAGCGCCCATGGACCCCAATGAACCTTGCCTCATTGGCTAAGCATCCATCTAGGGGCGCTTCAGCTGCAGTGGGCGAGAAAGTCGCTCCGTCGTGCTTGGGGTCGAACCAGTACGTCTCCTGTTTTCTGGAGGTGTGCCTCCCACCTTAGCACGGCCGTATCTTTCTTGTCCCTGCACCGAATGATCCGGTTCTTTGGTCAATTTCATACGGTTTTTCACATAGAATACAATGGGAGAATCAAAACACGCATCTGAAATCAGCATGATGATGTAATCACCGCATTGACCGGCGGCTCCCATAACATTCTTTGTGCCATCGGTGAACCTTGGTTCCAGGACCATGTAGATCTCTTCGTCAACCCTCCCTTGTAGGAAGGCGTTGTTGACATCCATTTTCTCCAGCTCCTAGTCATGTTGGGTAAGAAGGCTCAACAGCTCGGGCAGTTGTGTATTGCCCGACCGGCACGAAGGTCTCATCAAAGTCAATCCCAGAGATACAGGAAAAACCCTTAGTCGTGAGGCAAGCCTTGTACTGGTCAACTCTCCCATCAGGCTTCAGCTTCCGCCGAAGCACCCATCGAGCAAAGACTGCCTTGCTGCCTATAGGAAGGTCCACAAGCTCAAAGACACCCTGATCTTAGAGGGCAGTCAATTCTTCCTGCGTGGCTTTCTCCCAGAGGTTAGCATCAGCTGCCTCACGAGCTTGTTGCACTGTGGTAGGCTTGGGAGGGAGTGTAGGAAGGCCAGAGGCTACGAAACATGCGGCAACATAACTGGCGAAGGAGGACGCAAGAGCACTGTGGAACTCATGGGCTACAAGAGCGTAGCTGATAACTGGATTGGGATGAACAAAACTCACTGACAGGCAAAGTGCATCAAGGCCATTGGGACAAACTGATGGCCTAGCAATGGAAGACAAAGCGTTGGAGTGCGTGACTCGCTGTAAGGGCTGAGAGGCCTGTGACAGGCCAGTAGAAGTGGTATCAGTTGGCACCAGAGACGAGCGTGAGCGCCGCTGAGAAGACTCTGAGATTTGCGAAAAGGTAGGCAGTGTCCTCCCACGTGTGTAGGGCACAGGACGAGGAGGGGGAACCTGAGGAGCTTCACCATTAGTGGTGTCTGCCACCTGTCGTACAGACTCAAAGGATGAGCTGGGAGTGGAGTGTACGTGGGATTGTGGGTGAGTGGACATCAAATCCGAGGACCCGGGACTACGAGAAGATGGCTAGGGTGCAGACTCGGAGGAAGTCTGTGAGGTATCCGACTCAGAGGATATACGAGAGGATGAGGACTCCAAGGAGGAAGAGTCCTCGTCCCTAGTGTCTGTGTCAGACGGGACAGTAGGGGACACCGTGTGAGTAGGGAAAGAGAACGCTCGGAGATCGGAGGCTGGAATAGACACACCCCCCCAAGCCAACGTAGCGAGGAGAGAGAGGAGGGAGGAGGGACATGAGACAGGTCACGAGGAAAGACATCTTCAAAGAACAGGGTGTCGCAAGACTCAATGACGCGAGAGCGGTGAGATTCCCAAAAGTGCCATGCCTTGGACATGGGCGAGACACCAAGGAAGGCGTTAAGGCGGGCGCAAGGGCTGAGTTTGTCGTCGCGAATGTCCTCAGGAAACCAGACGAATGCAACGCAATGCCAGACGCGGGCAAGATGGAGGTGGGCACGACAACCGTAATAGTGTTCAAAGGGGCTGACATGACGAGGAAGGGGGCCATGGAGAACACGGTTCCAGACCCAGGTCATGTAAGAAATGGCTTCAACGGAAAAGACAGGGAAAATGGAGGACTCAATGAGAAGAGTACGGACACAGTCAACAAGTATACGGTTCTAGTGTTTAGAGACGTCGTTCTGTTGTGGTGTGTAAGGAGTGGATGGTTCCATAAACAAAACACGAGACATCAAGAACCGGGCAGTGGGGCCCATGAACTCCCCACCATGGTCACAACGAAAGACTTTCAGGCGACGACCACGGGCAAGTTCAGCTTGAGGTAGCTAGGACTCGAGTTTGGGACAGACGTCACTCTTTTGGCAAAGGGTAAAGACCCACCGCATGCGAGAAAAAAAACATCCGTGAGGTAGAAAACATAGCGGCCAACCCCCTCCCAGAGCATCATCAGCAAGAGATCCCATGACGTCAGTGTGTAAGAGGTCAAGGGGATAGGATGTGCGGGACTGAGATGTGGAAAACGGGGAACGGTGTTTTTTCCCCTGAGCACAATCAAGGCAGCCAGTGGGACAAGGTGCAAGAAACGTGTCGGCGTCAAGACCATGAGCGGGCATGTCCTGCAGCAGACCGTCAATAGCAGCAGTATGAATTTGGCAGATGTGGCGGCGGAGGAGTTGTGCGTGTGCTCGGGAGAAGGAACGTGCAACATGAACAAGGGTAGTGGAAGATGAATGAGGAGCAAACGAGGGCACACGGTATAAGCGGTCACATCGCGTGCCACGTAGCAGGACACGACCAGTGGTGCGATGCAACACAGAGGCAGTGCCGTGGCTGGAAGAGAAGTCCATACCCAGGTCATCGAGGGTCGAAACAAAGAGCGGACTGAGCTCAAGAGCAGGCACGCACAACACATCAGGTAGGAAGAGTTCCCCCCGAGGGCCAACAAAATGGACAACCCCAACACCCTGGACTGGTAAGAGCTGGCCAGAGCCAGTTCGAACAAAGTGCACACAGCCAACAAGACCCGGAGAAACGAACGAGGAACGGGAGGAGGTCATGTGGTGGGTGGCTCCGGTATCAAGGATCTAGAAGCCACTCGACACGCGTACAGTACTGGATCACGACTCACGGCGGAAATGGCAGAGCGATGAGGAGGGTGCTGACCACAGGCAGCAAGGCAACAAGGCAAGTTGTAGGATTGCCAATACTCAATCCACGGGACATCAGCTGGAGGGAGACTCTGAACATGACCGGACAATGGACCACGAAGAGACTCAGAAACATTACACGCAAGTGTCCCCTTGATGGAACGTACACTCTCACCTCCCTGATCACGGAGGTGTCTATGGTGGAGGCATGAGAGAGGGCAGAGTCCAGTTGGCGGTTGTCGTCGGATGAGCCAGGAGTGATGACAACTTCAGAGGCGAGGTGCCAAGAAGTGTAGATATGCGATGCCCATGGTGGAGGAGAATAGGACCCGGAGGGGGGCACAAAATAGACGGGGCCGCCAAACCTCGGAGGCCAGTGCTAGAGAGAGGACGGATGTGGAGAAGCCATGGCGGTGCTGTAGGCAGCAGTAGGTGTAGAAGAGGAGGAAGGGCGGCTGGAAGGAAAAGTGGAGGTGGATGAGTGAGAGGAACCACCACCTGTCCCGGACGAGCGTGTCCAGTGAGCACGCATGGCGGATGCAACTTCACCAATCTGTCCGACGCTGGGAGGTGAACTTCCACAAGGCACCGATGTCGGGTGGTGCATCCCTAGGGAAAGGTATGGCGGTTAGGCTTTCAAGCTCAGTGGCCTTCACCTCTCCGGAGATGTCACTGAGTTGAGGTATGAGACCGTTGACAATGGAGAGGACAGCAGAGAGCTGTCCAAGTGTGGCCTTGCCAAGGTCGCGCAGCAAGCACAGACTGCAAGCCCAGTAGGCATCGATAGTCTCATCAACATGTATAGAGCGTGTTGAAATGAACAATGAGAACACTTTGGGTTGTATGCCCAGTCACTATTGTGCGCCGTTTGATCAATTACGTAAGCGCCAATCAGATTAGCAGGAATGCGACGTGCAGTGTTAGCATTGTAGGACCCGATATCGACAGTGCGGCCGTCAGGTCCAGCACAAATGAGGGCACGTCATGTACAGTGCAGGTAGAATCAGACTCAACAAGCACAAAAGGAGAGTGAGAAAAGGGATTGGGCACATGATAGTATTCCTAGAGCTGCTCCCCTGCGCCCAAGCACTGAAGCGGACCTCCCAAAAGTAGAAGGTGAGGTTAGAGGTGAAGTGAGGTGGGTTAGAGTCAAAGTCATGTTTGCGCTGTGCTGGAGATGCAAGTGCTTTGGCAATGGCTGCGCCAGCGGCGACTGCGACTGCGAGAGGATCAGAGGAGGATGGGCCAGCTATGACAGATGCGGAAGCAGGTGAGGTGGAGAAAGTAGCAGCAACACCTGTGACAGCGGATGCAGAGGGTGTGCTGTGCAATGCGGGCTTGAGGCGGTTAATGACCAAGTCAGCAATGTGATCGGCGTAGGTCTCATGGTCAACTTGTCCAGCACGCAACTTTTCCTTGACAGCATGCTGTGCATTGAGTGCAGCATGTAAAGCAGTATGCTCGCGTTATAGCTCAGCGTGCAAGGCAGTGTATTGGTCATCGTCAACCGGCATGATGCCGTTGACGTGACTCTGCCGAAAACATTTCGACAAAGTTTCCCTTGCCCCAGTGGGCGGGGGAGATGTGGGATGAGAACGTCAGGAGTCTGCTGCAAGACAATGAATCTAAGCACACAAACACGCCAACACAAAATAGACAAGGACAATGGGAAAGACCAAGCTCATCAAGCACAGCGGCGAAGGGAGACCATCCGTGGAAGAGCAGCTACAGCTGAGGAAGTTACAATTGCAATAGTAGCTGATGCTAAGACGATGAGACAGGCTACTCCCGTAAACGCTGTGGCCGACAGGGTGGAGATGGCAGCAACAGTCGAGACCAGCAGTTGGATGTGACAAGTCACCGAAGAAGAGGAAAAAACTAATGCCTGTGTAGTGGATGTGTGAATGGAATTGACGGCACTAGAGAGTACCGTTGTCGATGCTGCTGCTGCTGCTGCTGCAACTACGTCTGCGGTTGCTGTGATCTGAGTGGTGACGTTGACAGCAGCAGCTGCAAAAGGGCCCTGATCAACTCCAGCTGATGTGTATGCCTCGATGGCTCTGCCGGCAATAGTGCTGGCTGGTGCATGTGCAGCACATGCACTGGCAACAAAGGTGGAAGAAACAGCAGCACTAGAAACAAGAGTGGCCTGCAGAGTAGTCATGATGTCAGGGATGGAGAAGAAGCAAAATCTGCAGCGGAAGCAGTTGGGGATACGGCCTGGCATGAAGTAGATACTCTAGGTGTTGCTGTTGCAGAGGGTGGTGCTGCTCCACAAGGGGCAGCATGACCACACTGCTGACAAGTCCTATGGGCAACAGGTGAGCTTACCGATGATGGAAGAGCTTGGTGATCATAAAGTGGCGCCATGGCCGGTTTGTTCAGTGCCGTTGGGGAATCGGCGGCAGCAGACTGGCAGTGTGCAGCGTACTCTCTGGCGTCTTCCTGCTTGTAGTAGGCTGCGGGGTTGTAGTCTTCGCTGGGGTAATATCCCGGACTGCTGCGGCCGACCCTCAACCATACCCCCCGCTCTGCCCTCTCTTCGTAATATGCGACCTTGTCGAGGATGCGGTTGCGCTCACGTGCGGTCATGGGCGGATTGGAAACAGGCTCTACGTCCGGAGGAGAAGCCAGTTCTCCGGGTGCTTGGCTGCTCGGACAGGCAGCCTATGAAGCTGAGAGGAGAAAAATGGTGAGAATGCCACTGATGCTGCTGACACCATGACGGAGATGCTCATGAGCTGCTGCAATGTTAGGGACAGCTGCAGTGACCACAGCGTGGCCACAGGACAAGGTGCGGCGGCCAAATCATGGCCGAGAACACCAGTGTCAACTGCGAGGGAAGCTGTTGTGTGAGGCAGTTGTTTCTGTAGATGCTGTTGCTGTCACTGTGGTCACCGTAGGCACCACAGCGGGAACGCAGACGAGCTCTGTCTCTGCAGGGAGCGGCTGCCGTGGTCACGGCGTGGTCCACTCACGTGCGTCGGCCGCAGCACGGCTGAGAATCAGATGGACGGCGGCGGAGAATGCCGGTGCCTTAGTCGCAGCTGTGCCGTTCATGAATTCAGGGCAGCACGTAGATCGCGGCTGCGGTGTGTGCTGCTGCGATGGGTGCGGAGACTCTGCCAATCATCGGCACAACAGTGGGTGTGCACCCACAGCTTTTGAACCAGGAGCGTCTGCCATTGCCACAGCTGGCCAACGTGATGCGGAGGCTGCAACACGGCTGGGAGTAAAGTTTACAGTGGCAGAGAAATGCCATTGCTGTTGGTGCAGCCAAGTCGATCACTGTTGTGGGTGACTAAGCATAGCACGGCTGCAAGGACAATGACTCTGTGCTGCAACTGCGGTAGAGGCTGCTGCTGCGGCTAAAGCCACTGCCGTCGTACTTGAACGAGCTGAGGGGGATCACCCGCCATGTGTATGTAACCCGAAGAGGCCTCAGCAACATCGCGGGGATGAGTGATTCCTCCTGCTATGATACCAGTAGATAGTTGTGCTATGATAAGCAATCAAGCAAGAAAGCAGGTGGAGGGAGCAGCACCATGGATCGGGGGCAAGCTCATGTTACGTACAAGGGTCAAAGACAACAAGTGAGCGAGTAAGCAGTGAGCAAAGTGATAAGCGCTGGTTGACCGGGCCACCCACGCGAGGCTCTCGACGTGGGGCCCGGACGCCACCTGGGGATCAAACCCGGACCTGGAGCAAACGAGCTCCAGCTGGTTTCTCACACGCCGGCATAAACTAGACGTGTGGTCTGGTGGGATCAGCAACCCAGCTCACTACTCTGGAAGCATGCAAATGTGCAAGAAGCTAACCACATCGATCACGATCGTATGTGGTGCATGCACTCCTCCAAGTGTGTGCCCCATTCTAGAATATAGCAATGTGAAACATCACTACAATCAAGCTCTCCACAAGACTGGTATTGGTGCTGTGGCCACCACTCGACGACTTGATGGTGTTGCCATCGTTGTGCGCCCCATGTTGTGTCACAGCTTTGCACCGGAGAGCTTTAATCCAGATTAACCACCTGCAGTGATGTGTGTGTGTGTGTGTGTGTGTGTGTGTGTGTGGGTGTGTGTGTGTGTGTGTGTGTGTGTGTGTAGAG
>SZWC01003519.1:112805-132735 GCA_023375785.1 Penium margaritaceum
ACCGGAGAGCTTTAATCCAGATTAACCACCTGCAGTGATGTGTGTGTGTGTGTGTGTGTGTGTGTGTGTGTGTGTGTGTGTGTGTGTGTGTGTGTGTGTGTGTGTGTGTGTGTGTGTGTAGAGTCAAGAGGTCACTTGCGTGTGTCACAGCCACACTCAATGCCACGTGCCCGGGTCTCGACCACTGCAAAAACTCAATCAGCCATTCATGGATGAACTAGGGGGCTAGAATGCATCCAACATATCATAGGAGGAGTGATGGTGCTACTGGAGACCCTTCAGTACAAACTAGGAAGCTCTCGTTATACAAGACTGTACAACACCTAAACACCTCAAATCCCGTACACCAACACTCCCCTGGGTTGCAAGAGCCGTCGACAAGGTACCAGCCAAGAAGATACATAAGCTCCCCCTTGATGAGACAATCCTGGGAACATGAATGCAAGCACCGTTATGCCAGCATAAATCTGCTCCTCCTTGCATGCAGAGAGGCCATGAACCTCACTACTGTAGAGATCAGTTTATCTCCCCCTGACCATATGATTATGGGAGGAAAAGTCAAACAACGGTTACACCTGACAGAAACTGAGGGTGTGAAAACGCCACCCAAGACAAGAGGATCAAGCTACAATGGCTATCATGTTCACACCTCACACGTGCACTGTATAGCGAGTGTCACTCGCCAACTCCAGAGTAGGAAGAGAAGAGTAATTTATTCTCACCTCAGACATCCGGAGACTGCAAGAGGTCCCAGCTGGTAGGGTATGGGTTGTCACCCTTATCTGACTCAGAGGGTGCAAGAGTGGAGAAGATTCTGCCACGATGCCGAATCCCTCACATCTGGTAGTTGCCAGAGGTCCCAACTAGCTGACACCACAGCTGTACAGGTAGAGAAGGTGGTTCTGGATGACCCTGGACTGGAGGTGAGGAATGAAGTCGAATCTGTGTGTGCGAAGCTTGCCAGTGTATTCGATACATCAACTGCACACTCCAATGTGTACAGGTACTCCTTATGTTGAGGCCAACTCACCCTAGAGAAGAGAGGTGCGGTCACGCATCTCAGCATGATCCTAATGACTGACTATGTGAAGCTCAAACTCAACATCCACGAGCATCACCAATTCCACACTATAAGCAGCATACAAGGTGTACACCACTCAACGCAGCACCGCCACCTCCATTTCTGCAGCTATAAACTGAGTGACTACAGGTGCCATGTTTCCTAAAGAGGCACATCTCCACAGTTCTTGGGGCTGAGCTAGATAGTCAACTAGAGAACATGAAGGTGTGTCAACTTTTGAGATAGGATACACATATGGCTCGGAAGAGGAGAGGTATGGTTAATGTGCAAAGGAGAAGAACGGGGGTGAGTTGAAGGACGTCTGGGGTGTCGTCAATACTCAGTACCTCAGGATCCCCATCTTGTGAGGGTGCAATGGAGCTGGACTCAAAACGATCTTAATTCTGTCAACGACAACCCTCAATGAGGAGCTCGGCTAATGTACCCGATAGTGAATGCAACCACTCCTGTGCATCCCTAAACTCACACTCTCTAGAAACATGTATGCAGCCACTCCTCCCGATGTTCCCAGTGAAGACATTGTCAGGTACATCCTGTGGTGTGGGGGTGTCACTGGACAAAGTCTCTTGGATAGAAGCGACATATGTCTGCTGCTCACTGATGAGGGAAACGATCTTGTCCTCCTCAGCACGGTATCTCAAACAAGGATGAATGGATGCTGTGGACACGATTAGGTGAACATAATCTATCATCACTACCATAGGTAGACAAGACTCCAAGACTCCACCTATGATCTCAGATGCCATAACAGTTGGTCTACTGGTTACTACACAATTTCCGACATTCAAGTAATCAGCAAACATAGCTGATGCCATTAATGCAGCCGATTTTTTCAATATGGATGATGCTATCGATCCAGCTCATGCTAACAGTGGAGCTGATGCTACTGCTGGTGATGGTGTACATGATGCTGATGATGTCAATACTGCTGATACAATTGGTGCTACAGGTGATGATGCCGGCGTTACAAATGGTGTCAGCGTCATTAATACAACTAATCCCCTTGATGGTTACTATGAAGAAGATGCACATGCTCTTGCTGATGCAATGAATCACTTGGATGGTTATGGAACTGGTGCTACAGATGAAGCTGATGTTGTAGGTGTTGTCAACACCAATTCTGTAGCTAGTGTAGCCGATTCAACTGATGATGTGACAACAAAAAAATAAAGGTGATGTCGTAGAAGGTGAAAACAATGCCAATTCTCCAGACGCTCCTGAAGATGTCAATCCAAATGGAGAAGCTGATGCACCTTTTGAAGATGATGCCGTGGATGGAGGTGATGCATCATAGGAAGCAGGCGATGATGATGATGATGATGATGATGATGATGATGATGATGATGATGATGATGATGATGATGATGATGATGATGATGCTGATGATGATGATGATGCTGATGATGATGATGATGCTGATGATGATGATGATGCTGATGATGATGATGATGATGATGATGATGATGATGATGATGATGATGATGATGATGATGATGATGATGATGATGATGATCATGATCATGATGATCATGATGATGATGATGATGATGATGATGATGATGATGATGATGATGATGATGATGATGATGATGATGATGATGCTCAAGGTATCGACAATACCAATGTACCAGATGCTGCAGAAGGAGTCAGTCCCAATGGTGGAGCTGAGGCACCTGATGGAGATGACGTAGTCAGTACAGCTAATGATGCGGAAACAGCTATCGTACATATTGGAGCTGCTGCTGCTCACTCTAGAGCCAATGCCACTGACTCTGGAGAAGCGCTTGAAGTGCTAGTTTCCATTCCACTGGTGCCTTTACAGAGCCAATGGAATGGAATTAAAGGTGAAGGCATGAATGCTACATGGACCTTGGACGGTATGGCTGATGTGGAAGATGGAGGCACTATGGAGGCACTTAATGCTACTAATATTGTCAAAATTGACGATGCAGGCTGCCAACGCAATAGATGCAGCACATGGGGTAGCTGATGCAAGTAGTGCAGCTCTCCCAGCCGTTGTCACTACACGTGGTGGTACTATAGCTAGTGCAATCAATGTAGCCAATGAAGCTGAAACTCTTGATGAAAATGACGATGCATATGAAGCTGATAGTGTGGACATTGATGAGGCTGTTGTTCAAAAATTGCCCCTCCCCATGCCCAAGTGCGGCGCCGGGAGGCGCTGACGAGCCACCAGAAAATGGAAACGCCGCTCTGGTGGATCTGGCGACTCGACATTTGCTCGGATTCTAAAATGGAGGATTTACCCTAAAATTTGACGAGTTGTTGAATCCGGTGGAAGTCGTTTCGTCGGAATCGGACAAGTATCGAGGGGGATATGGCTTTCCAAAGTTGGGGTATGCGCAGCGGCTCTGGGAGCCGGCTGCGACTTGAAATCCGGTCGATAATCGACCGGACCGAGTAACAAAAACACCATGTGGAGAAAATGCTCCGATAGGCCTGCCGAGGCGTCCGGTGGATGATCCGCCTGATCAGGTGGATCATCCACTGGATCCAGTAGTGCAGGTTGTTACTGAGGGACTAAGCCAAAATCCTGGCTCGATTCCGAAACTCAGTAGTACGTTTTGTTACTCGGGGACTTAGTCAAAATTCTGACTGTAGGTCCGCGGACAGGTTTCGAACCTCGTCACACCCCATCACCAAACACGACCCAAAAGTGGGTAGGGTGCGTGGAAACAGTGCAGGGGACCTCCACACCATGTGCAATGGGACATGCGCCTTGGGAAAGGCGCTTCACACGCGAATGAAGGCGCCACGGGGAGTGGCGGCGTCAGGCTTCTGTGGTGGGTGAGACCTGCGCTTCGACAATCATAACTTGAGCTAAGCTTGGTCGAATCGTGCGCGGTTTAGTGCATTGGAAAGCTCATGACTAGGTCTATAAATGTTGTGATCATGTCTATGTTAAAAAACTAACGCAAAACGACGTTATTCCCTTCGCAAACTGACTGTCTCTAAATTCCTGCTCACATAGCGAGAGACGACCAGAAAGCTCACGCTCACTCTCAGATTCGCCCAAAACAGTAGACGTGAACCACTAGATACGATCAGAAAAACGTCGGGACCGCACCACGCGGATCTCATCCCGACAGCTGTAGATGTTGCAATGGAACCTCATGTTAGCAATGAAGCAGATGTAGCAGATGGGGTAGCTAATGCAGCTGGTACACCTATCACAATAGATGTTGTAGATGATGTTGATGCTGTCAATGCTGCTGAATTTTTGGATGCTGTAGAGGACGCTCATGCTGGCGATGCAACAGAAGGGGTAGATGGTGCATTTGGTGCTATTGTAGCTAGAAACGTAGATTACACGGAAAGCGTGGATGTGGACATTGAAGATAAGGCTGATTCTATCAATGCTACTAAAGATGTAGACACTACAAATGATGCTGACGGTGTCAATGTTGCTGAAGCTATGGATGCTGGAGATGATGCTCATGCTACCGATGATGTCATTGCTAGGAGTGCAGCTTGTGCAGCTGGTATAGCTGTCACAACCAAGGCAACTGGTAGTATAATCAAAGCAAGCACTACAGATGAGGCTGATGTTGAAGATGATACTAAAGCTGTGGATAGTTTAGGTGCTACTAAAGTTGTGGATGCTATAGATGGCGATGATACTACCGATGTTGCGAAAGCAAAAGTTGGAGTAGCTGTGGAGCTGGTGCAGGTGACTTAGCTGATGTAGCTGCTACTGTAGATGATGCAGAAAGCATGGAGGTGGATATGATAGCTGGTGCTAATGTGCCTTCTCCAAACGATGTTGTAGGAGTAGCACAAGGTGCTCCTTCTCCATCCTCACTCCTTGCTGTCGTAGTCGATGTCGAAGTGGACGGATGTTCACATCCCATTTTGACTAGTGTAACAACGGAAGCCATGGGAGATGTAGACGTGTCAATGAGAAGGTACACATGATGAACCAAATGTGGATGGTGTCATCAAGTGGAGGATCAACAGGGGGAGGTGGTGGAAAGGTCTCATCCACTGTCAGCATGACACCAATAGGGCGGAGGATAAAAATAGCTGCAGACTGAAAGGGAAGGTCCATTGGAGTTAAAGACGCTCCCTCAGGAGTTAAAAATGAATTCAATGTAACTTATCTTGCTTGATTTGGTCAAGGATTTGCTATGCTAGGGTCGGGTTAGTCATAGCGTCCATGGAGTTTGCGTGAAAAAAGGACAAGTGCTAGAGCTAGATGAGGAGAGCCTTGTTCGGGTGAGTCTCGCTAGTTGAGATGCGTCTATCAGGCCAGCGAGCAAGGCCCGCTGGAACACAATCAAGTAGCAAGGGTAAAATTTCCTCGTGCTCCGCAAAAAGAGCTAGCTAGCCCACGCCCTACCCACCACACAAAAATACCAAGCTGGTCCTTGACTTTCCTAGGA
The DNA here is from genome assembly GCA_023375785.1 of Penium margaritaceum. NCBI lineage: Eukaryota > Viridiplantae > Streptophyta > Zygnematophyceae > Desmidiales > Peniaceae > Penium > Penium margaritaceum. Next base: position 118,290 of record SZWC01003519.1, read on the forward strand.
CTAATCTAGGTCCCTTTCGTAGTTATGAAGAATGAACTAGAAGACACCTAAGGATGCAAATGGGTCTGGTAAGCACAAGTAATCAGAGAGATCCCGTTAATGAGCCAGCTGCTGAATGATGAAGCTGGGGCCATGCTTCTAGGAGGGAGGTGATAACATGAGAGGTACTGGATGATGATGTTTCGTCAGTCCGGTCTGGAGAGCGCTCAGCGCGTGTCACCTCATCTCTCTGGATAAGCATACCCTGCACACTCAGGGCCACAATTGAGTTGAGAATTTATAATCAGAGAGCATTAAAATGTCCCCTTGGATGTAAATGCCACAGGGATGCACCCACGGTGCTTCAAATGGCGATACAATGGAGATGATGAAAGTGCTTTGGTGAGAAAATCAGGTGAGAAAACCTGTGCAAGTGACTCCAATCACCACTGATTGGAGACACTTTCACAACTCCTGCCTCCACCGCATCGCAAACAAAGTGATGTTCTAAACTGATGTACTTCATGTGAGGATTCAACAAATCATCATTCTCAGCTGTACTTCCTATGCAAACTGTATTCCTCTGTAAAGAGCTTCATGAGGAGATTTTCCTCGTTGGTGGTGATGGATACACCCTACATCATCATGTTTTTTTACCGTGAAGATGCTTTGGCTGAATGTTGTCCCAGAAGAAAGACGATCCCACAGTCAAAGCACAAATCAAGGTAATCCATTCAATGTGCTCGCCGCCGGCTAAGTTTCAGCTGCATCTTCAAGTACTTCACGGTATAGTGGTTGATATATGTCATGGGCTTTTGTGAATGGAAATAGCACTGCCAAATCTGAAAGATGGCCACCGCATCGAGTATCTCCTTGCTTTGGGTGGTGTAATTCAGCTTAGTACCGTACAACTTGTGCGCGTATTAAGGGGGCAGCCTTGACCCGATGCTAAATTCGTGTAGAAGTATTTACCAATGGCTAGTTTGAATCATCCACTTTCATCTACAAATATTGGCTGATGTTGGACAAGTGCAATGCCGGCATGGAGGTTAGAGCCCATTTGACATTCTCAAAGGCTCCTTGTTTTCTAATCTTGAAAAAAACTCACCATCCTTGTAGTTTTGGTTTCAGAATAGCACTTAAACCTCTATGTAACACGATGCTAATAACTTGTGGTAGTGGTTCCAAAACCAAAGGAATAATTGCACATCATGAATACAGCCGGCACTTTGTGCCATAATGTGAAGATACATTCGTAACCAATACTGTTTCCAAATTCAACTTTCCAAAACGCCATGTCACTTTTGGAGAGCTTTGTAAAAAATACATCATACCATCACAAAAATTGGAGCACCTTCTTCAAATTCTCCTCATGTTCCTCCATTGTCTTGCTATGTACCAAAGATTTATTGATGTACATCACCATCAAGTCAACAGCGTATGAATTAAAGATGTTGTTTACTACCACCATGAAGGTGGCCATTGTCTTGATTGACCGGGAAGGTATAGCCAAAAGAACACAGTGATGGTAAAGGATACAAATGGCTATGTTTTCCACATCTTCTGATGTTATGTACATCTGGTAGTACCCAAATTAGAGGTTTACCTCCATGATATAGCAAGCTACATGGAGCTGATCAACGAGCTCCTTGTCCTTTGAGAGCGAGAACTGGTTTTTTTATCTTCAGCTCATGCAACAACTTGTATTATACGCACATTTGCATCTTCCCTGTCGTTTTCTTGATTCCAATCAGCACTGACGCAGTGGATGGAGACAAGGAGGGGCAGATGAAACCTTGCTCAATAATCATGGACAGATCCTTCTTGCACTCCTGACGTTGTGCAATGCTCATACTGTATAGTTTACGAATAGGTGGACAAACTCTGCGCTTGAGGTTTTTGCGATGGTCAACATCCCCCATTGGTGGTAGACCCTATGGGAGGGTGTCGGGGAACTTGTCCTCAAAACCTGGACACACCTTCTGAAGCTCCTCAAACACAACAGATAGCCTACCTTCGACCATTATCTTCTCACAAATTGCATGATGCACCAACTCATGCATCATGTACTTCGATTTGTCAAGCTCATCCTCCAGGTCTCACATAGAGGCTGCTAGTAAGTTTATCATTTCCTGTCATTGCACTATTGAGGCTCAAAAAGCTTACGATTATAGGTGCCACTGACTCCTTGTGAGGGGCCAAATGTTGCAACACGTCCTCCTTGTTGGTCAACTCCTCAGCATCCTCTCTCTTGGACCAAATAGGAAGTTGATACTCATTGCCTCCACGCTTGACTGGCACAGTATGTGTCTCCTAGTTCTTTTGAGGTTGTATCTGAAGAGGAATTAATGACTTGTTATCACATCGTAAAGTTTCATCGGGAGCATCCAGTGTGCAATCTTTATGCAAAGCTTCCCCACACCAATAGGTTGGGGACGTGCTAGGCATCCCACCTTGATGTTACAGTCCACTTGGGTAGCGCTCCACTTCTCACTTGTGAGTGAAAAACCAACTTCCAAGCACAATTGATGCGTGCAAAAGCTTGACTTATGCCACAATCTACCAAGCTCACCAGCTTTTCCTAAAGTACTGTCAAAAGAGAAACATGAATAAATCCTCCTCTCAGATCAAATCCCATGCCTTGAAATTAGATTCCCATGATGTTTTGTAAGGAATTCATGTGAGTAGTCAAGAGGTGGTTTGGATTGAGGGGAGCCAGACATAACATCATCTATTTCCATTTTTCCTTGTTTCGTGCCTCCTCTATTTCCTTTGCTGTCCCCTTTATGGCTTGCTTCCCCTTCCCCTTTTACTTATCCTTTCCATTGCCCTTACTTAGAAATCAACAGTCACACACAATGTGGAAGGGCTTGCCATGAGTGTAGCACTTGCACTCCTCCAATGATCACGGATGTGGTGCTACTCTCTTCTGTTATCATAGATACCACTTTAGGAGTGTGGCTGTTGGAATGAGCATGCTGCCGTCATGCATCTAAATTTTGTATTTCTATGGTGATTCCTAGCAGGTCGTCACAGCAAGGACGGTGTCCTTGAGGCCATTGTTGTGGTGGAATCACAACTTGTGAGGGTCAATGCCATAGCTTGTCATAATCTCACAAAACCTGTGGGTGAACTTGATGACGCCTCTAGTTTGGCAAACCCGACACAGCTTGCTACACACGATGCTCCTCAAATTTCCTGTGGAGAACTTGATCAAAAGATGTGTGAAATCCACCCTTGAATTATGCCATCTTAGTGTTGGGCGACCACTGTTACAAGTTGGATTCGACATTATTGTTGCTCTACTGCTATGTGGATTGGACAGTGTAACTTCATCTCACCAATCTATGGATTCCATCAGGCAACGAGTAGTCATGACCACATATGTAGTAGGGAGGTGGAGGAGACATGGAATAAAGTGTCACTTTTGGAAAATTTGACCACTATTAAATACTTGAAAGGCATCGAAGCAATGCTCTGGGGGTGGATCCCCTGTGTTTCTTTCATCGTATCCAGTTAGGAACCATTTTATGATGTTTCCATGGATCCAGAGGCCAAATGGTGGAGCATCACTCTTCTATGTTTATTGCGTGTACATTTATCAGTTATAGGTGTGGAAGATTTCTCCAGTTCTAGGTAGTAGTGGAGGAGTGTTGATGGACCATGTCTGTTGAAGAGTTTTGTGGGGAATCCTCTCCATAAAGTCTTTTTCTCTTAACATGTTAGTTGAAGAGGGATAAAGTATGACAAGGGTGCATGCTGACTTACCACAAAACATTCCATTGCAGGTTTTGTTATTTCTGCTGCTATACTCCAGACAGACAATTTGTGTGTGGGTGTGAGACTGAGGTCCAGAAACTGTTTTGATATTTTGCTGCTCTTTTTTGTACCTGCAAGTCCTTTTCCTTAGCACCAGTGGAACTACTGGTGCTGTTCATTGTGATGATGCTTCTATGGCTAATATTGCTATGATTGAGGAAGGAGTGGTTGCCAGGGAAAAAACCATGTGCACTCCTTCTAGAGGCACATGGATGGTATCGTGTTGTGAGATGTGTGGAATGTTTTTGAGACATTTTCTGCCACAATTCCACACTCAAATGAGGTGCTACCACTGGTTGTTCCTTGAGTCCGTGCAAAGGTGTTGCAGTAGGGTGTTTGGAGGAATGGAGAGAACAATATGTGCAATAAGTGAAGGAGGATGTCGACAGCACACTAGTGTAGTCATTAAGGAACCTGTAAGATACACAATCCGATACACTCTCCAAATATACTCGAGTTGTTTGGAAGGGAGACAACCATCAACGTGAAATGGACTGAGCAAACATAGTGCGGGAACTATGATAGATGTCAAATGAGTTCCTCCTTTGGCCCTTTGAAGTCAACTGAGGCCCTTCAACATTCTTGTTTATAATGTAGGAGAGAGAAAAAATACCTACATTGTTTCACAAGGGCAGAAGTGCCTCAGCTAAAACCTGCTCCTCATCGTGAGATTTGAACATCACAAAATTCATTGAATACAAATGAGGTACGTGTACATTGATCTCTGAAACATTTTTTACTAAAAATCCAATGAACAAAAAAGTGTAGACAGATGGGTAAACTTCCAGGAAGTGAACACACAATGTGTGCTGTGCACATCAATTAGGTAGTGAATTAAAATGGCGAGATGAACCATAGCTTGACAAGGGAATCTAAGAACGCCATGTTTGATGATGAATAAAAGGAAAACCAGGTGGTTACATTGCTACGAGTGCAACAACGGATTTGCTGGTAAAAAGAAACTGTTGGTCTTATTGGATGGATTAGCATCTCATAATGTTGTAAGAGACAAATTGGTATGGAATGGTTTCGAAAGAAAAAACAACGGTTTTGAAGGAAGACAAACCAACAGAGGATTGCACAAATTCTAGCTATAAAAACCTTTATGATTATAAAAAGGAGATATGGATTATTCAACAGTCTAGAGAACTTGTCCAATGAGCCACTAAAATGTTATCATGGGATGAGTTTTCTTTTCTATTGAAGTCCGGAGGTTGACAAGGCTGTTGGCGTGGTCTCCAAGATGTTTCATGGAGTGAATTACATGTTCCATCAGTTGAGTGGCCAATGACAATGACAAGTGCACCTCATCAATGATGAGAAGAATGAGAGGAAGACAACAAAGTTTCCTTAGTCCAGTCAAACAAAAGAGTATGAAGATAGCCAATGTTTCTGGACATGGCCTAATGATTTTTTTTGTGATGGAGTCTGTAGGTAAGGTTCATCCGACTGAATCCGCATGAAGTTTGCAAGCTGGAAGCAGATGAAACATCATCCTTTTCAGCCTCATTGGCAAAATAAACAGGGAAATTTGCTCATGTTCCCAATGTGTTTTCACCCTTTCTCAAGGAGGGAATAACTTGAAAATTTTAATCCTTGATTAACTGCCTGATAATCTCATCCAAACAAGGACCATTGGTCATCAGAATAGTCTCAAAACATGAAGCCGTATAGTACATCATAATACTCCTTGAATGAGCAGTCATTAGCTTGAAAATCTCACCAACTGTACAAAACATCCCTATTCCTGTCATAGATAAGGATATCAGGCCCTTGATGAAATCACCATCAAGAGCCTAGTCTATTCTTTCAGTATAGAAGCTCTTTGAACAACAACGTGTGGCCAGACGTTCAGCAAAATAGACTTGCAAAGTGGTTATCACATTGCATACATCTCTAGAAAAGACATCTAGAACAACATTATGAACTTGGTATGGGTGTTCTAAGTTCACTCTCATGTTTTTTGGACTAACGAATATCCCTCTGATGTTCAAGGTCGTAGTGAATACCTTTGTCCATGATGATGACCTTTTGTGTTGTACCTCAACAAAAATATTGTGTGTAGGTGCACTGGAGATTAGCACAACAAAATATGTACAAAGTGCTCAGAATTTTACAAGAAATCAAGATTTCAGGCATGATTTTAGTCACTGTTTTATCAGTTTTTTAAGCCACACCATTGGTGGCAGACAGATCCTCATGGATCAAAGAAAGGCATTGGTAGTCGCATACTGGTAAACGTCAACCAAAATTTGCAGCCAACATTTGTAGCTGTCTACTTGACTTTTTAAACCACTTTCTTTGATTCTCAATGGATGATTCCAAGTTTCGGTGCTCATTACCTATCTCATTCAATTTTTCAATGAGTGGATTCAGGGAGGTACCAAACAGGAAGCATTCAAATTACTGAAAAAAATTCTTACTACAGCACCAGCCGTACAATTCGCAAACGTGAAGATCGACAATATCATAACAAGAGATCCTTTTGATAAAGTGATTGAAGCCTCTCTTCCTCAAGACAATGGGAATGAGCTAAAGCAAACGTTGCAAAACTGGTTTCAATTGTTTACAAGTTTAAATCCCATGGGTATTGCTTGGAATGCAGACACGAAATCATGCACACTCATCATTTGGTGCTCAAATACCGTAGTGTTCTTTAAATTCATCCGTTTTTTGGGAGCCTTTTGTATCATTGTTGTGTTCTCCTAAAACTGGGTCCATTTCAGTTTTTTGTGTGGTTTTCTAGTGGCACTTGTCCATATTTATTGAACACTTAAATTCAACCACTTTTCAACTCCCTAGCCTTCGTTATGGATGCAAAACTCATGCAAGACAGTCAAAATATGAATCTTGGATGCTTGAGTTCTGATCATCTCAAGCTGTTGGATCGAAGCCCGGATTCGGCCAACTTCATGCCTCATTTTCACTCTTGTTTGTGCCTCCCAAGCAAGAGAGAACATGGGCTACCAAGTGAGTGGATTTGAAACAATGTTAGACAAATAACACGGTTAAACTTGGGAGTTTCAGTAGTGATTCTCTTATTCTAATTAGTTCATGAAGGAACTCATTGGCGAGTGAAAAATAATTATATAGGACAAAAATGGATGAAAAAATGGTACATGAAGACGTAGTCAAAAATCCTTTGTCAAAAAAATCAATAGAGGAAGCTCCACTTGTGCAACGATGACAAGTTTATGAAGTATAGTCCTTGAAAGGAAGGTCCAACAGAGACACTAAGTTACTAACTAGAATCCATGATCACAATCCACTCGCTACAATTTGAGTGAGGCCCTAACATGGAGCAACTTTTCATGCATGGCATTGAACTTTACAATAGTTACGAATTAGTAATGTAATTGATAGACTCACCAGGCAAAAAACCCACCAAATGACAGATTCTGAGAAGGCTATCAGAGGATTGTCACAAAACTAATCCGTGCAAACACTTTGGGAGATGGAAACTTCTAGATACCCTCACATAATAGCCACGTGTACTACAAACATTTAGAACAACACCAGACCACTAGATAACTATGGTTGGATGATTCCATAGACATTGCAACCAAACTACTCTTTACTCCAAGAACTTTGGTGCCATCTCACTTGTGGTTATTTGCTTCTTCAATGGCCCATTTGACACCAAAGATATCCTTTGTCACCTCAGAGGGCACAGTATGGTTGTTCCTCAGCTACATTGTGTGGCTACAATGAGTCCATGATGCCATGACAAGAGATCAAGATGGCCAGTGTAGCGTGGCAATGCCGCGCCGACCGGTTGAAGGAGCCACGTGGCTCAAGCGGGTTCACCTGGAACTGTGGGCGGTGAGAGGGGATGGCTTGAGGGTTGTAGACCCTCAATCACTGCGGTTTTGGCCTAGTCGGCCAAGGATATCATCGAATCCGTTACAACCGGCATACCAACAGGTCTAGTGGGAGCTCAAGGCTCACAATGGCCGTTGGATCCGAATACATTAGGTGTTTCATGAGAACAAGGAGAGGTGGTGGGAGGGGTTGGAAGAAGGGTACAGAGTAGAGTAAGTCTTCTCTTTTTCTCTCTATATCCCTTTTTACATCACTGTTTTCACTCCCTCATACTCCTGCTTAGTTTTATTCTCTCTCTCTCTCTCTCTCTCTCTCTCTCTCTCTCTCTCTCTCTCTCTCTCTCTCTCTCTCTCTCTCTCTCTCTCTCTCTCTCTCTCTCTCTCTCTCTCTCTCTCTCTCTCTCTCTCTTTGTGAATCCTCCTCTCCCTTCTTTTTGTCTCTTTCCTTCTTCTTTCACTGCTTCTTTCTCTTACTCTCGTGCATGTGTATGTGTGTGTATGTGGTTGTATGTGGCCATGTGTGTGCGAATTGAAAAGCTCTATGGTTGTATGACTTCGTGCATTTATGTGTGTTTGTGGGTGCTCTTTTGGCATCTATCCTGTGCACAACTTGATCCTTTGGCAAGTTTCACAGCTGCTTACATACTCCTTCCATCGTTTTCCACTAATACTTGCATGTGAGCATTTTTGGGAGTCCTTGCCGTGACAGAGAAGGTGGCGGCTACACGGAAAGCATCATCAAGAACGTGGCACTGCTGCATACTCTGAGACAGCGGCTTCACGCCCTCCTTGCTGTAGCTGCAGCGAGGAGGGAGGGATCGAAGTAGCCTCTATCATGACAAACAACATCATTTCCAGCACAGACAGTTCCATGTAATCTTCTACTGTTCCTACGATTCCCACACCGACTAGAGAGGCAGGCATCCTGACCTTCCACACGAGCACTGGCATCCTCATTGTTTCAGCAGTTACTGTTGTGACGGGCACTACCGTGACTGGCTTCTTGTTTCTACTGGTGGCCATCTTAGCCTGGATTGCCATGCTGGCCTCTTTGGCAACAGTGGTGGTTCTATCCCTCTTCGCATTACTGACACATTGCCATTTTGAGCAAGTGTGTGTTCCTTATCCCTCCTTGTCATCTTCCTTTTCCTGTAATTCTGGTACACTCATCTCCGTCATTCTCCTTTCCACAATCACTCATCATGCCTCCTCAGCAGGAGACATTGAGGCCCTCTAGGCACCTCTTACTGATGCATAAGCTGCTGGCCATTGAGTTGAGGAGCTGCAGCAGGATGTTGATGCCAAGATAAAGATTGCCACAGTAGCGGCAAAAAAGATCATGGAGCGTCTGAGCTCTATCTCTTCTGTTGCTTATGTCCTACGCGTCGTGGGTCCTGGTTCTTCCGCTGGCTCCTCTTGTGTGACGGCTGATATAAGTGATTCCTTGGTTCTACCTATCTAACAAGTTGCTTCCTCCCTTGCCCACGTCAGATTGGACATTGGCTTTACCTGAAAGCAAACCTCCATCCAAGGATGGATTCACCAAGTAGCCTTTATCACGCTTCTTCCGTCCTCATTCTGTTGCTGCGTGAACTATTGGGTAATCAATAGAAGATCACTTACAAAAGAGAGGTAGTCCTGTGCTTAGGTAAGACCAGCCCTTGTCCCCCTCAAAACACGTGCTCCAGAAGGGTTCTGCCTTACCATTCCGGACATTGGAATATTCTCCTTCATAACTCACCTCTAAGCTCTCATTCTCTTCTTGAGAAACGAGCACCAGCTTATGGGCACAAGAGGAGCTCCTTTGGGAGGACTACTCTCTTGCTATTTTTTCTACCAATATTTCCTTCACCTCCAAGCCCTCTGAAGCACTCATTCCGTGCATGCTCTTATCTTGGATGCCCTGAGAAAGCTTACAAATGAAATTGAGACGGAAAACATGGACACCACACGCCGTGCACCAGCAGACCCAGTGAGGGCCTATGCCTTCATTCATGGCTGCAAGACTGTCACCGGACATTCTGCATAGAGTGCTTCGACTTTGTAGTTCAACCGATTGCACATGGACATGGATGAATTTGCTGATCGACATTAGGCCCGCAATCTGCGTCTGTTGCATGTTGTGGGCAAGGCCGTCCCAGGTCAACTGCCTGAATGCCTCTGTATTGTGGCAGGTCTCATTCTCGAGCCCTCGGATGCCTGACTGTATGCACTACAAGCTGACCTTGAATTCCTTGCATCTCAGCCTGCTTCACTCAACTTACCCACGATGATTGGTGCCCTTTGTGAGTTCGTGACCCCTTGGCCCACAGACTCGTGGAGAAGCATACAGAACATGCGTCTTCATCACACTACCCTTGTTACAAGGACCACCATTTGCTCTTCCGCTACTTCCACCACATTCTCTATCCCCTCTATCTTTTCTGTCTCCACTACAGCTGTACACTCAATCCAGGGTGCAATTTCTGGTGGGATTTGCGGCCAGGGCTGCACCTAAGGTAAAGGCTGCAATGTGATGGTGAAGGGGTTTGACGCCTCCTCCACTCCTGGTGTGATCACTTATTGGAGCCGTGTGGCCTCTGGACATTCCATCCCAAAGTTTCTAGCTCCTCATGAAAAAAATTCACCTTGTCTCTGTCATGCAGGCCCACCAGGCCCGTATTAGCATCAGCACAACCACCTCTGCAGCTGCCACAACCACCATCACTGTGGTATCACCATCCTCCTTGTCTTCAACCGTGTCTGCTACTGCCTACAATGTAGATGTTCTTTACCTGCAGTAATTCCTATACTAATTCTAAAAAGCAAATCAGCTGTTGTAATCAAGTCTTGAGGTACTAAAAGTGTTTAGATTCAGAAAAGCATAAGTTTAGTAGTTCATGTTGGCCTGAGGGTGAGTGTGCACCCTGGAGGGTCCCTAGCAGTGGCTGGTTCACACCACCAACTGTTTTTGGAGAGACTGAAACTATGGAGGCAACTGGTTCCAAGGATGGCAGAAAACTGGTCAGAGAGTGAGGNAGCAAATCAGCTGTTGTAATCAAGTCTTGAGGTACTAAAAGTGTTTAGATTCAGAAAAGCATAAGTTTAGTAGTTCATGTTGGCCTGAGGGTGAGTGTGCACCCTGGAGGGTCCCTAGCAGTGGCTGGTTCACACCACCAACTGTTTTTGGAGAGACTGAAACTATGGAGGCAACTGGTTCCAAGGATGGCAGAAAACTGGTCAGAGAGTGAGGAAATAGTTTTTTGGCCTCAATCGACTGGGAATGAACACTTTATCAAGGCTTATAAGCAGTGGAATTTTATAGCCACTGATCTAAGCTTTCCAGAACACCAAAGCATGCCAGATTTGGAGCTTCCAAGCAGTTTCTGTGGCTTCTATAGTGGCCCTTGCTAGGCTGTCCTTTTCCCACCTAGGAAGGCATCCCTTCCTTCCTCTAGAAGCTTCTGCCCCTTCCTAGATTCCTCAGCTTGCTTCTAGTAGGAGGGAAGGTATCAAGAAGGCCAAGACACCTCTAGATGCCTTGTAGGACAAGTCACCCCTTCTAGAGGGTGTGCCACCTTCCTGGACCCTCACCTGGCCTTCCAGAACCTTAAGGAGGAATTCTAGAGTTTGAGCTAGCTTCCTGGCATCTATTTTTCACCTCCCTTGAGGCAGGGCAGAAATTGATCTTGTGGGAATTGAACCCGGGCCCCTGCCTCTAGAGGTGGACACCATTAACCACTAAGCCACTAAGGCTTGTCTTTTTGGTGTTCCTTTTTGGAGTCACTCCTGCCATGGTGAGGAGCATCTCTCCAACAGTCTCCCCCTTGCGCGTCACCCATGGCAGTTGTCCATGCTCAACCTGCAACTCAAGAGCCTTTCTCCTCATGGTAGGTGAGCTCATGTTTTATCGCTCCCTCCCACTCAGCCCCATCCTTCTTGTGCAGTGCCTCCTTCAGGCTCCTCTTGCGTGAAGAAGGCTTGTGCAAACCCAGTCCAAATGCCCTTGTCAGCATCGTACCTCTTTGTCCTTCTTCGCACGCGGCTGCTCATGCGAAGCTCTTGAGGCGGTTGTTGTTGTTGCTATCCCCTTTTGGCGCCAACCTCTCCAAGTGCCTGCTCCCCCTCTCTTGGAGACCTTGGAGACATCGGTCGACTCCCCACCTTCACGTCCATCTCCGATACATCGGATTCCTCATCCAAACTGGCCGAAATAAGTTATGCCGCTCGTCCATCCCTTCGGCGATCCTCTCCGGCTGGTGCTCCTGCAAAGACGTCACCCTCATTTACGTCCTCTGGCGTCTCCCCCTCAAGGAGTGGCAACCACTCCCCCCTCTTGGAGAGACCTGCCTCCTTGTCCGTCCAACGGCTTTTCTTGTCAAACGTGACGTCACGACTCCGCACAATCTTCTGCCTCCTTGGGTGAAAGAGTCGGTACGCCTTGCTTCCGCTCTCGTACCCAAGGAAAGTATACAGGCGGGTTCATGGGTCCAGCTTGCTCCGCCCTTCACGTGCCTGCACCATCGCATGTGCAATGCAACCAAACCTCTTATGGCGAGGTGACCCACTGCTGGCTTCTTCCTGCTCCACACCTCTTGTGGCATCTTCCACGCCTTGCTCTCCTTGTCCTTCAACAGCTTCGTCGGTGTACGATTCATTATGTATGCCGCTGTCCGTGCCGCCTCCGTCCAATACCGTTGTTGAAGGCTGACATCGCTCAACATTGATTGCACCATGTTAAGGATTGTGCGATTCGCTCTCTCTGCGATGCCATTCAGCTGTGGGGAGTGTGGAGTTGTTTTCTGCCACTCAATCCCCTTGCTCTTCATCCACCCAAGGCAGCCCGCACATTCACCACCGTTGTCACTCTGGAACGCCTTCACCTTCAACTCTGTCTGCCGCTCCACATCTGCCACAAACTCTTGCATGCATGTAAGGACTTTGCTCTTACGCTTCATGAGGTAGAGGTGCAGTTTGTGGCGAGCTCCACCGATGAAGCTCTCAAGTGGTCCACACACATCTGTGTGTACCACTGCCAACTTTGTTCATGCACGCGTCCCCTTGGCCACAAACGGCTGCAGCGTTGATTTGCCAATAACGCATGGCTCACACACGGTCCCCTTGGTTCCATCAAGACCACTGATTTGGAGACCCCGCACCACCTCTCTCTTTGCCATCTCTTTCACCGTCAATGGAAAAACATGGCAAAATTGGCGGTGCCACAAGTCCAGGTCTCCTTCATCCTTCGTTGCAAGATTGGCGGCGTTGGACCCCGCCTGGCTGCCGAGGATCTTTGCGCGTAGCAGGTACAAGTCGTCCTCTCTCTTGGCGCATGCAATAACCCCGCCTTTACCCTCCTTGCGAATGACGGCCTCCTTCTTTGTGAAGAGCACCTCAAGTCCCTTGTCGGTAAGGCGGCTGACGGAGAGCAGGTTTGCCCCAAAGTTGGGCATGTGGAGACGTCGTGGATTGTGCTCGTGACAGGTTTGCCATCTACAATGGACTCGATGCGGACGTTACCCTTGCTGGCGGCAACCTCTGTTTTGCCGTTGGCCACCGTCATGCGTCTCTCCGAGGCGCCATAGGTGACAAATGTCGCCCTGTTGCATTGTGTGTGGCGGCCTGATCCGGGGTCAATGACGGCAACTCCTGGATCCTTCAAGTTTGTGGAGTTGTACGCCATAAGGGCCTGCTCGTCTGTCTTCCCGCCCTGTTGCGACCACTCTGGCTTCTTCTTGGGGCAGTTGCGTGCATAGTGGCCCTCCTTTCCGCAGTTGAAGCACTCCCCCTTCTTGTCACCCTTCTTGGTACCCTGTTTGGCACCCTTCCACTTATCGCCTTGGCCTCCACTCTAAGGGTGAACCATGTAAGCTGAACTTGATGCCGCTGCACGCTCTCGACTGCCACGTCGCATCCACTCGTTGCGCACGTACTCAGAAACCTTCGGGTACTTCAGCTCGTCGGAAGGCCAGCCACCAAGGACTGTGATCATGGGACTCCAACTGTCCGACAAGGCGAAAAGGAGGATCATAGCTTGCAACTGAGAGTCAACCTCCCAACAAGTAGCCACACACTCTGCTGCGAGTGACTCAATCTACTGCATGATCTCCATGATGTTGTCGCCTTTGTTGACTCGGAGGGTGACGAGCCATTTGAAGATGAAGAGCTGATTGGCAAGGTTCCTTGACTGGTAGATGGAGCAGAGTTTTGACCATGCGTCTGCGGCCAGGGTGCGTCCTTGGATGTGCCCAAGTTGTGGTGGGCATAATGCTGACACAAGGAGCGCCAACGCCTTTTTGTTGCGCTTCTTGTATGCCTCCTTCACCTCAGCCGTTGCAGTCTCTGGCGGCGCAGTCTCATCAGCCTTTTTGAGCTCAAGCAGTCCCTTGTTGTTGAGGAAGATCTCAAACTGCCACCTCTACAAGGCAAAGCCTGTCCCATCAAACTTAAGGACAATACCGCTGCTCTCTTACTCGCTGGTCGCCATGTCTTGCTATTGGAAGCGTAAACTCAAGCTGGCTTGGAACCCCTTAGAGGCGTGGGCCCATAACCCTTTGTTGGCCTGAGGGTGAGTGTGCACCCTGGAGGGTCCCTAGCAGTGGCTGGTTCAAACCACCAACTATTTTTAGAGAGACTGAAACTGTGGAGGCAATTGGTTCCAAGGATGGCAGAAAACTGGTCAGAGAGTGAGACAATCATTTGTTGGCCTCAATTGACTGGGAATGAACACTTTATCAAGGCTCACAAGCAGTGGAATTTTATAGCCACTGATCTAAGCTTTCCAGAACACCAAAGCATGCCAGATTTGGAGCTTCCTAGCAGATTCTATGGCTTCTAGAGTGGCCCTT